>JAKUAN010000052.1:0-69798 GCA_030674715.1 Clavispora phyllophila
GAGTCGTCTACCGCTCCAGGTACTGAATCGTCTACCGTTCCAGGTACTGAGTCGTCCACTGTTCCAGGTACCGAGTCGTCCACTGTTCCAGGTACTGAGTCGTCTACCGTTCCAGGTACTGAGTCGTCCACTGTTCCAGGTACCGAGTCGTCTACTGTTCCAGGTACTGAATCATCTACCGTTCCAGGCACTGAGACATCAACTGTTCCACCTCCAGGCACTGAATCATCGACTGTTCCACCTCAACTGACTGAATCTACTACCGAGACATGTCCTCCATGTCCATCTGATGGACCATGTCCTCCATGTCCAGGTATTGAGTCGTCCACCGTTCCAGGTACTGAATCGTCCACTGTTCCAGGTACTGAGTCGTCCACTGTTCCAGGTACCGAGTCGTCCACTGTTCCAGGTACTGAATCATCTACTGTTCCAGGCACTGAGTCATCAACTGTTCCACCTCCAGGCACTGAATCATCGACTGTTCCACCTCAACTGACTGACTCTACTACCGAGACGTGTCCTCCATGTCCACCTGATGGACCATGTCCTCCATGTCCAGGTACTGAATCATCTACAGTTCCACAACCAGGTACTGAATCATCAAGCAAACCAGTGGAGCCAACTGAACCTTGCCCATATACGGAATCGTCTACTGTTTCTACGCCAACGGTAACAACTACTGAACCTTGCCCAGTATGTCCAACTAGTTCGGAAACGTCTTCAAAAGACCACCACAAGGACAAGGGCAACCATAAAGGAAAGGGTAAAGGCAAACACAACAACAAGGGAAAGCATAGTAATAAGGGTGACAAGAGTGAAAGTGAAAAGCATAAGTCTTTCAAGTATAAGAGCGAAGAGTATGAAAGCGAGGAGTATGTGAAACATAAGTACGAAAAGGGAAAGCGCAGATTGTCAGACGATGTAAAGATTGGCAACAATGATCAAGAAGGGAAGAAAAGGAGGGAGGACTATGCCTTGAACCAGGAAGAGGATATTGAAGCGCAACAATCCAACGTACCTGGGCAAGAAAGCAACCAACTGATCGATGATGATTCTTCACCAGCTATTGACTCCGATATTTCTGATCCAGCAGTTGTTGAGTCTGCTTCAGGACCAGTTCTTACCCCTTACATATCCGAGCCAACTATTGCCGCCTCTGTTTCATCATATATTGTGTCCCCCTATATTTCAGACCCAGCTATTGCTGATTCTATTATAGCCCCAAACGATGAAACTACTTACTCAGAATCTCTTGAGACCGTGACACCAGCGGAAAGTATCGTTGCAACTGGGTTTACAACATCCATTTCGGATCTGACAGCTTCGGAATCGCCCGTGGTTCCTACTATCGCTCCTGCTCCAGGAAAGGCATCCTCATTAAAGTGTGTTTCTCCGATCACCATTGTTCTTCTTGCAATGCTTACTATTTTCTAAGGGAGTATGCAATCATTCATTAATTTTTTTTTTTTTTAATTCTGTTGAAATTTGGCATTTGCTTTCTTCCTCATTGGCGACGAGTTCCACGCTCGCGTGTACGAACTTCATGTCTATCTGTTTAATTTCTCTCTTTTCTTTTATCAATTCCTTTAATTCGTTTCCTCTTGATCTCCATTATTCTTTTGATACCTATACATATCTTTTCAACATATCCGGATCGTAGTTGGTGGTGTTTGTTCAGAAAAACTGAGATATTTTTTCTTTTTTGGGGATATTTGCATGGTAGAAATTAAGAACTTGCTTTTCGTTTGTAGGGGTTTTCCTCTTCTTTGCTTATCATATGTATGTTACATATAGCACCGCCTTTTGGTGCATAGTACACGAGAAGCAACTCACGACAACCCAGGGCTGATTTCGCAACTTTTAATGATTTTCGCACCTACGCTTTTTTTTACTTTACCGCTCGTCTTTCTCACTTTTGAAAGAGAGTTTTATGTCAAAGCCACCAGCGCCATGACTAGCTTATTCAGATTTAAAGGCAAAATCACTTCTCTTCCAATTAAAGGAGTATTCCTGTCAAAGCCTGCACTCTCCTTTCTGTTTACTCGGCTCTACACTCAATATGCGCAAAATGACCAAATCTTTCTCCATGAAACTGACCACAAAACAGCCGTTTCCTTCTCCAAACTGCCCTCGTCCATTCCTATAGGATACACAACTTCTAACACAGTTACACCCGAACTGTTCCAAGCAAATTCTCAGTTTTTGCCTTTACTCCACTCGACATTAGCTTCCTGCGTCAATGAGGATTTTTCCTTCATTGTGGAAGCCGGCGTGAATGCCAATACTTTCATGCCAATTTACGATTTCCGTGAAGTTCCCAAATTTGGAAGACGCCCAGACATCGACAGTGTATTTGGATACGTACAGGTGGATGGCCTGGGGAAGATCATTCCTGGCTCGTATGAATCTAACGAGATGTACCGTCTTTGCAATGCTTCTGGGTTGCCACGCTTGACCGATTACATGTACGAGCAAATTCAAGAAAAGATTGAAAACTAGGGATTTTGGAAGTACTTTGGAGGGTTCTTAAAGCTTCAGGACAGAATGCAACGGACATTCAAAGTCTTTGCTTGATTTGCAAGTGTGCGTGGTCACTTGTACTTTCTCAGGGTTCAGACGTATCTAAGAATGAAATGGTACATAAGATTGTTGCTATTGATAATCATTGCCCTTATCTGCTTTACTTGAGGCAAACCAGATAAGTGGCGACAAACCGATAGACGGCCAGGGTCCCATACAAACATATACAAAGAAATAATTTTATTCAAGGTACAAACAATCTTGGTATTTTTTCCAAAATTATGGCGCTTCAACTCAAAATCAATTTGAACGAATCGCAATGGCCGTCGTTCAATTTGACAGGAATCTGTTGGTACGGGCCACTTCCATGCTTGTGCTCGGGATCCAAACACCACAAGTAGTTTCCACCGTATCCAATGTAGTTATGCTCCTTATCAACTTGGAATTGAGCAGTGCTAGGGCTGTTTTGTCGGTTACAGTTCAACACCCCTGCACTGTCAACACCACAAACCCCTTTAGAACTCAATATGTTGCGCCCTCCAAACTCGGACTCCTTGACCCGGAAAGTGGCACATGTTCCACGAGTATAATACTGACCATTACTGATCAAGCACCCGTCATGCCCACTCAACTTGATGTAGCCGCGCTTTCCGTCCGGAGACTTTGGAGGTTGACCCGGAGGAAGCTTGAATTTTCCCTTTGGAATGAATTTGATCCCGTCCACAGGGCAGTTTGACCGCATGAGCGAAGGAATGGGCACAAATTGCTCCTGCTTGGCAGAACCTCGTAAATGATGAAAATACCAGATTTCCTGGATCGCATTGTACTTGTTACATTTGAACATCACCTCGTTGCCCCCAAAATTCTCGCTCAAGGCACGAGCGATCTCGTCGCGGGTATAAGTCTTGTCTAAAGATGGCACAATCCCGTTTTCAGCCAAAAAGTCAAAAGTAGGCAACTTCTTGTAGAGGTTCATGGTGATGCGGAAATAATCATACACATTTTGGTCTGTTTTGAAGTCGCTACCGTAGCAAGTGGGCTTCAAAGTCCGCATACATGTGGCATGTTTGTTAAATTCGTGAACCCAAAGAGACTCATCGTTGCCGTTAAAGTTTTTCCATACCTTCAGCATGTTAGCATATAAGTCAGCATCATCAAACTCGTCAACAAGAATTTGGTGAAGTTTGCCGTTGGGAATGGTTGAGGAAGAATCGCAAAACTGTTCGTACGTTCCATCACAATTATCTGGCCAAAGGCCATGCAAAGTAAATTCATCCTCGGCACCGATGGGAGGGTAGTAGTCCCAGAACTGAGTTTGAAGAATTATTCCACCAGGACTTTCGAAACAACATGAGTTCTCTACCGGAGTAGAGTTGGTGCAAGTGAGTGGTATATCAATGGGACATTGGTCGTTGGTCAACAGAAGCACATTCTGAGAGAAAAATCTTTGGAATGAGTGTAAGGGAAAAGCAGAGACCAGCCCTAAAACTAGAATTAGCCCCGTTATGTGCATTTGCGAGGCGAATATATGGGGGAGAAATGAAAACGTGGGAATGGAGAGACTTAAATGACCGGCGAACCTGCCTTATCAACACGTGACCAGATTGCAGCGATAACCACTGTACGCGTGTGGTAAAGACATGAGGGGATTAGATTATCGATTTCGCTCTGTTCGTTTCAAGAAATTAGTATTGTAGGATATCATTACAAGAGCCAGGACTCCAGAGGTGTTTCGGTCATTCATCGCAATGATAACATAGTACTTGACCATGCGATTCGCTTTGCGCGATAGGTGATAACCTGTCATTGGACAGTTGCTATCTACAAGACAAGAATAATCATTTATGTACATTCCGTTGAGGATATATATTTTCGTTTACACTTGTAAACGCTGTAATTGGAACCCACTTGAAAAACCTTTAACCGAGAAATAAGAATCATTAAATGCAGTTGATGCAGTAGTAGTAAGAGGAGAACAAAAAGTCAACATGGAAAGGTCTCAAGCTGCCAATAAATAGGCACCAGAGCATCTCGCTTAGTATCTGTAGATGTCAGCCTTGAATGGACCTTCCTTTGGAATACCCAAGTACTCGGCTTGAACGTCAGACAAAACGGACAACTTGGCACCCAAGTGGTCCAAGTGACACTTGGCGACGGTCTCGTCCAAGATCTTTGGCAACAAGTGCACACCAACGTCGAACTTACCGTTCTTACCGAACTCTGGGAACTTGGAGTTGAACTCGTGGTTCTCAGCGTTGAACAAAGCAATTTGGGCCAAGACCTGGTTGGAGAAAGAACAGGACATGACGAAAGAAGAGTGACCAGTGGCACAACCCAAGTTGACCAATCTACCCTCGGCCAACAAGATGATGTGACGACCGTTCTTCATCAAGAATCTGTCGACTTGAGGCTTGATGTTGACAACAGACTCGGCGTTGGCCTTCAACCAGGCAACGTCGATCTCAATGTCAAAGTGACCAATGTTACACACAATGGCGTCCTCTGGCATTTGAGAGAAGTGCTCACCGGTGATGATGTCACGGCAACCAGTGGTGGTGACAAAGATTTGACCGATGGAGGCAACCTCCTCCATTGGGGCAACCTGGTAACCAGAGACAGCAGCTTGCAAAGCGTTGATAGGGTCAATCTCGGTGACAATGACTCTGGCACCCATGCCGTGCAAAGCCATGGCACAACCCTTACCAACGTCACCGAAACCGGCAACAACGGCAACCTTACCGGCGATCATAACGTCGGTGGCTCTCTTGATACCGTCAACAAGAGACTCTCTGCAACCGTACAAGTTGTCGAACTTGGACTTGGTGACGGAGTCGTTGACATTGATGGCTGGCACCTTCAAAAGACCGTCTCTCAACATCTTGTACAAGTGGTGGACACCGGTGGTGGTCTCCTCAGACAAACCGAAACAGTCGTCCAACATCTCTGGGTACTTCTCGTGGACCAAAGAGGTCAAGTCTCCACCGTCGTCCAAGATCAAGTTCAACTTCTTGCCGTCCTTGAACGCGAACAATTGTTGCTCGATACACCACAAGTACTCCTCGTCGGTCTCACCCTTCCACGCGAAAACTGGAACACCAGCAGCGGCAATAGCGGCGGCGGCGTGGTCTTGGGTGGAGAAAATGTTACAGGAAGACCAGGTGACCTCAGCACCAAGAGCAACCAAAGTTTCAATCAAAACAGCGGTTTGGATGGTCATGTGCAAACAACCAGCAATTCTGGCACCCTTCAATGGTTGGGAAGGACCGTACTTCTTTCTGATGTACATCAAACCTGGCATTTCGTTCTCGGACAACTCAATGTCCTTTCTGCCGAAAGCGGCAAGGGAAATGTCGGCGACTTTGTAGTTAGAAGCGGGGGCAGCCATGGTAATAGTTATGGGTGAAGGAATTTTTTTTTTGTTTTTGGGGGATGCTCACATATATAGTATTTTTCTTTTTTTTTTTTGGGACAGATTTTCATCTATTGTGCAGGTGCCCATCTTCCGCTAAACGACGGAACGAAGCATGCCGATTCGGGAGAAAGTAGGGAAAAACTGGAACCTGAGCAGTCTAGGCGCTCTTTAAGCAGCAGAACAGATTCGAAATTACAATTTGGGCGCAAATTCGTTTCTAGCATCTTGATATGACGTGTATTTTGGTCCACGTTGGCGAGGTACGGACCCGTACACCAGACCAGGCGCATGTGAATACCGCACGTGCATGCAGGAATACAAACACGGTAGTGGAGATTATAGGAGCCGCTATAACCATGCGACATCTTGGGCTCAAGATAATCTGTCAGTAATTTCGCATCTGGATAGTTTGATTCTGGCCAATTGATTTCTTGAATTTTGAGTGTCTATCAAAAACCGCTGCTGTGTAGGAAATATGCTGTGTGGAAAATATTGTCATTTTTGCAGAGACGCTCGTGGTAGATAAAGCTACGAAAAATCATTGAAGTCGTATCTTATCAGAAAACGGCGAAAGTCCCCACCTCTTGACTATCGACCATATTGTTTCGATAAATTGCTCTTTCCGAAGGATCGTCCATTCCGCCAATAACCATATCTACAATTTCCATCCCTTCCCACCATTAACCGATGCGTCAGTCACCATTCACGCTCACACACCATGTAAACCAAAGCCATCGAAAAGACCCGAGTTGGAAACACCCGAATTATACCCATTAAACGCATCAAAGTAGAATTCTGGGCCCTCGAAAAACGCCCCCATGGCAGAGTGCATTGCCTGTGCGTCGACCGGCATTAGTGGTGTATCAAGAGCCAATTCCTGCTCCACTTTGGAGTAACTACCTGAAATGAGATCTGCAAGCGTATGAGGAGCACCTTCCACCACCAGTGGACTTTCCGCCGGATTGAAAATCTTCACTGCTTCAGCTGATCCTTTGCCCAACTGAATGACGTCTTGCACCAAGTTCCACTGTCGCTCAAAATTCACCAAATCGGTGCTAGACGAGAGAGGCTCAAGCAACGTGATCAAATCTATCACCTGATCGTCAGTGTATTTTACCCGCGGCACAACATGCGCGGTTTGCCTAAGCGTATGGCGGTAGAACTCTTTGGCCAAAAGAATCCGCTCAATGTAGGTGAAGGTGGTACTGATACGCCAAGCATAACAGTAACGGTGACTTATGCTGTGGATTCCCATAAGACAAGACTTGGCACCCCGTGATAGGGAGCGCATGAGGAATTTAAGTTTGGCGATGGTGGCAGGAGTAGAGGTGGGAGTTGTTGCCTCCGTATCGAGGGTGATTTGATATCCCAAGCGGATGATCCACGAAGCTAAAAAACCTACCAGCCGATGCATGAAGTACTCGAGATGCGGGTTCATGACAAACTGAGCTGCGTGGCCGAAAAATGGATGTGGATCTTTGAGTAAAGACGGAATATACGGCAAGTAGTCGAGAACCATAATGGCAATCAGCTTCTTGCAGTAGAAAAGCGCAAGCGACGGCTCGGATACCTCGTAGTACAAGAATAAGCGGAAGTAGATGGAAATGAGAAACACCTGCACTGGAATGTATAGCTGGAGCACAAGCACAAGCACTCTCGAGTGCACGGAGTCTTCGTTATAGACTTGCAGAAGGAGTTTGAGCGACGGAAAGCTGGTGTGAACAAAAGCTTCCAAGTCGTTCATTGCCAGTACAAGATCAACTATGGGCGGAGCACTCATGTTCAACACCTTGCTTAACGCCTGACGCATCAAAGGCATTAGCAGTTCCAAATGGCTAAAAAAAGGAATGACTAGTTCATCATTTCCTGGAGTGAGGCAATTGTGGTTACGATCGTCTAGGAATGGATAACGAACGTCAGAGGAAAAGGGCACCGAGATGCTGGGCGAGCCAAACTTGATTGAATTGACAATGTCTTTGAACTGGATGAAGACCCAGAGTTTGCGGCGAACATTGTGGATTCGAGGGTCTTGCAATGCATTCGCAGCTTTTGTTGGCTCACGATTGAGTCCAATGGCATAGGACATCTGCAATAACACCCCATTATTAACCTGGAACATGTCTCGGCCAGGTCCTTCAATATCTTCAGGGGACAACTCGATGTAAATGCGCATAAACACCATAAGCTGGAGGACAGCAAGGTTGGAGCAGTTGAGAATCTGAAGCCGAGATATGCAAGTACGGGCATAGTCCACGTACTCTAGACCAATGGGCCATTTCAACATTTCAGAGGATTGGAACTCACCCGCAGATTTTGGGTCGTTTGAAATAAATGATAAATAACTGAGCCGGAGCACAATACATAGAAGTCCGAGATATGATGAATCCATGGCAGCGGTGCTGTTGATATAGGTAAACCGGCTGTCTCCTGTTTCCTCCCCATTGTGTGACAGCAGTCCAAACAAACGCTCCTTACTGCTGCGGAACAGCGTCTCATCCAAGAAGGGAAAGAAAGGATAGAGGGTGCTGAAGAAATGGTTGATGTGGTATTCCACAACAGCCTTCGGGGGAAGAATCCCTAGAAGTCGGTCTTCGTGTGCAACGTCTCTCTTGCGCGAGTTGGGGTCTCGAAATGTTAGTCCCATCGGCACATTGACGAAGTGCAAGTCCTTGGAGTCAAATTTCCGGAGCAGGTGGTGGCGAATACGGTCTAGAACCAAAAGTTGCTTGCCCTCATTTAGAGAAGGCACAGATTTGGTATAGACACTGGTGAGCCGGTCCAGCGCAGCCACCGGCCGATTGTGAAGCACAAAACTCCATAACGCAGTGAGTCCGGGATCTACCCGCACCACTGCATGCCACGAAAACGGGCCGTGGTTGGTTTCGTCCTCGAGTACCGGATCGTAACTGACAGACGAGTAACCGGCGTAAAAGTCGAGAATTTCTTTGGGGTTAAGAATTGGATTCACTCCTGCAATATCCAGCAGCACGGAAAAACGGGCCAAGACACTGGCAGCGGTTGAGGGCACCAAGTATACTGCCGACTCGGAGGAAACTATGGGCAGAGATGCCTGAGAAGCAGATACCGGCTGCTTTGAGCGGGTAACGGCGATTTTTCTTTTCTCTCTCGAGTCTACCGCCAGAACATCCGAAGGTCGCTCATCATAAGTACACAGCAGTTGGATTTTGTGTTTAATACACGAAGAACATGGGTGATGGAGATCGCATCGAACTTTCCGGGCCTTGCATGGATCACACACAACAGTGAAGCGCCGGCGTTTACCCATTTAGGCGAGAAGTGGTTCTTTCCGGGCTTTGAAGTGGTAAAATGACAACAAGAATGAGCGGCTCAAAATGAAAGGTCAGTAATCAGGTGTTGTGAAGACTTGGTGCTTAATAATGGACGTGCATATATCGGTGGTCTCTTGTGGTCCGCAGAACGGGGTCCTTGGGGTGCGTCATGGAAAAATCAGTGCGGAACAACTCACAGAAAAGTCCAAAGTAAAGCCACCAATGCGGCAGTAGGAGACAAAATACAAGACAATGTGGCAGTAGAAAAGAAGAGAAAAAAAAAGGCCACCGCGTGCTAAGTCGCAACTATATATGACAGAAGGTATAGTACATACGGTGAGCAGGTGTCTGTATTAGCTAAATCTCAAATTTGAGCCAGTCTAAATCACGAGTGTCGTTAGAGTCGTTATAGGCGTTAATTACGGGCGCATGGCCCTTGAGTCCGTCAGTGAGCGAGGACTTGGTAGCGGTATTCGGCTTGATTTCGTATCGGTCGCCCATTACCGAATGGTCCGGGCCCACGCTAGAAATGTCCGTCATGTTGCTGTCCACAGGCGTTGCCGCCGGGGTGTTCACGTCGGTGTCGTTGTGAAGGGAGGTATAGTTTTTGAAGAAATCAGTGGCATCGGCGTCGATCTCGTCCTCATTTTTTCCCAGCACTGCGTATGTGGAACGCATGAAGTTTGTGTTTGCCGGTGTCGCCAAGTCGGAGGTATTGACCGGCGTTGCTAGTCCCGACGCATTGAGCGGAGGATCTAGGTCTGATGGCACCACAAAAGACGCCCGGCTGCCACCAATAAGCCGTCCGGCGGACAGGGAAGACGGCGACTGCGAGTATGTCAGAGCATCGTCACCCGGCGCACCATTGCATTGGTCGGTAGGGGCAGTACGCTCAAAAGTCAGATCGAAGTAGGTGGCGTTCGGAGTCGTGGCCAACCGCATGTTCTGATAGTTACCACTCTGGTAACTGCCATTCTGGAAGCTGCCACTCTGGAAGCTGCCATTCTGAAAGTTGCCATTCTGAAAGCTGCCACTCTGGAAACTGCCATTCTGAAAGCTTCCGTTCTGAAAGCTTCCGTTATGGAAGCTAGAGGCAGTGTTCTGCAAACTACCCGTGAGATGCGGCGGCGTGCCCACATAAGACGACATGCGGGAGATATTCACCTTCGACGAACGGCGGTTGGCTGAAGTCGACAGGAACCCACGTTTGATCACAGGGGCATTGGCAGTAGCGGACGTGGAAAGCAACGACGGCGTGCGACGGATGCCGCCAAAGGCCTCGGCAGACTCCAGAATGCCCACCTCGGACTTTTTGCGCTTGAACTGCAGGCTGGTGCTATAAGGCGACGATGGGGCCGACGTCAAAGAGCCGGGGCCCAGCCCCGACGGTTTGGGCAAAATCAACACGTTTTTGGGCCGCGGGGTGGCGCTGTCCGCGCCCAGAACCAGGCTGTAGTACGGCGTGGATCCGTAGGAGCCCATGGCGGACGCGGAGCTGGACATCAGCCGCACCGGGCCGCGGATCGGGATGCTGCCGGAGCCTGCAAGCCGCGGCTCCACCGACGTTGGCACCAGTGCTGGCGACAGGGCCACAGGCACGGCCGGCGTCCGGTGGGGCGTCACAGACGCCCGCCGCGAGCTACGCTTGCGGATCACGTCAGTTTTGAGCGAGAGCGGCCGCGTGGTGCCGTGCAACTTGAGGAAAAGACCGCATGCATTGCAGAGGGTGTTGCCCTCGCGGTCCTTACGCCACAATGGTGTTTTCAACGTATGGCAGTTGGAGCACTCGGCGGGCTTGGTGGGTTTGGCCGAGGCCATACCGACCTTGGCTGCCGGCACACTATCAACGTCCATATCGTTGCTCTGGCGCAACGAAGACGTGAGGTTAGACCGCCGCGTGGGCGTAGAGACAGGTGCGGATACAGACTCAGGCCGTTCTTCTTTGGGCGCGAGCACAGGCTCCACGGGATGCTCTTGAAGCACCAGGACCTCGGATATGCCTTCACAAGGCTCAGTTTTGATGCGCGAGGCAGGCCAGATGTCGTCCTGCTGCTCACGGGCGGCAGAAACGTCGAGAGGGCTGCCGTTTATCAGCAGCGGCGTGTGGCCCACGTGCACCGGCGCTTTCTTCACGTGGGGAATATGGCGGTGGATCGGCATGGAGCCGGTGCGGATGTCGTCCATGGAGAGCGGCAGCAATAATTCAAGCGCCTTTGCCGTTTCTGTGGGCGAGGAGGGGCGGCGCCGCGGCGGGAATAGCTCGGGGCACCTGTGCTGATGGCGGGCGTTTTCTTTGCGCAACTGGCGGTTTTCCATGCGTGGCTGGAGCGCCAAAAGCCGCTTGGCCTGGGAGAAAAGCTCCATTATGAGAGGGCCCGATGCCAACGCTGTGTCGGCGTCTTTTGCGGGGGCGCTGGTCATTGCAACGGGGGTGCAGTGGGAGCTAGCGGGTACGGAGTTGAACAAGGTCACAGCAGGCCAGACAGGGGAAAAAACTGCGGGAAAAAAAGAAAAGGGGGAGGGGGGCAAGTGGCGGTTTTGAATCGCTGTGTGGTCACAAAAAACGCTGTTTGAAGGCGCCAGAGGGCTTTTGGGCGGGTGAGGTAGAGTGTGGAGATGTGAGTAACAGTTGTGTGATTTTTTTCTTCTCACGTAGTGCATGGCAGGAGGGGTACGGGTGCGCCTGTCACTGAGTGCAGGAGCGCCGAAGCGCCGAAGCACTGGATCCATGAGCAAATGCGGGAGCAACAAAAGGAAACCCCCAGCATTGCGAATAAAGTTGGCGACACGCAGGAGGATTTGCTGAAAGAACATTTCGCTTTGCTCTCGCACTTTTGCGGCGGCGACACGGCCACGTTAATATCATAGTGTTGTGCATCTGTAGTCTCGGCCCCTTCTCTGACTCATCACGGCACCAAAAAAAAAAATTTTCGAAGAATCGTAAACCCCAATTTTGTTCTCGCCATAGTCCATGTGGGAGCAGCAAATGTCCAATTTGCGTCCTACCGGAATAACATTCCCCGCCTGTCGGGGGGGGGGGGGGGGGGGGAAGAAGCGAGTGCTCCGAAGTGTGCATATACCCCAGAAAACGTGGAGATCACCACCTTGGGAATTCTTTTTTTTTAGGCGCGTGAGACTTGTCGTTGGACTACCTAAGTCAGTCAGAACTGTAGTCTAGACCGATATGCGCTAATATAGAATTTTCAATACCCTAGAACACCGCTCAACTGGGCGCAAAGCGAATAGTTGACTGGAAATTTGCACGGCAATGCGCACACAAAAACGTGTTCCCGCAAATAGGTGTTCTTTAGTTCTTTGGCTGGCACCTTCCCAATGCCTAAACCAAGAAATCAAAGTCATACGGCTTCATTCTTCAGGTGAGCCATATCTTGTCAGTCAGTAAAGCAGGAAAGGTAAAGCAAAAGAGGTTCAGGAAAAAGTAGCACATCAAGACGATGATAAAGCTTTTATTGTTCGATCCGCCGTTTCCTCAACACAATCATGCATTGGAAACTCGTGCATTGAGCGCGACTAGAAAAAGTAAGCTGATGAATTGTTATTACGGACTTGGTTCACTCGGCAAAAAAAAAAAAAAAATTGCAACATTGTAAATGTGGCTCGATTTAGCGTAACGGATAATCCTAGTGCGCGAAGTACCCCACTCTGTGGAACTTATTCGGGCACAAATAATTCAAACGAAGCAGGCATAATGAAAGGTGGTTAGAGAAATTAGAAACGCATCCGCAGTAGCTACGGCCCGCCCTCAGATACCGAAGATCTGAAAATTATTCGCCGGACCGGTCAAGGGCAGGCACACAGAAAGTGGCCAAAGTTTTCAAAGGAATCATCCGTCGGAAGTCGGCTGAAATTTATACCATGAACCTACTTTTCCCTTGGGGAATATGATTGATACATTCTGATTTACCAGTTTTTCATCATTATCCAAATTGACGGAATAAATTTTTGAAATATGTTCTGCGCACACGTACGGATTATTTGGTTATCAACAAGAGTGATGGAGCAGTGGCTGCCAAGAAGCATTCAAAAATGAACCACCAAACTAAGATTTCAAGCAATAGAGGACCCGAATCATTTCGGGAAGGTGACAAACACTTGAACAAAGATCGAATCGCGCAACAATACCCGACATGGGTGTTGCAGGGATTTTGCAGGAGGCATTAGACAAGACAAAATACGACCGCATGAAGGTCGTATCTACATTGGCCTGCATCAGAGAAGAGCCGTAATTCATCTCAAAGCAATTTGGATACCCAAACGACATTGTTACGACCGAATTCAAGTCCGCCTCAATTTACGGATGTTGCCGGTGCAATCCCATTTTATTCTCCACTTTGACAGCTAACACAAAGACGATATACTAGGAGATTTTGGCTACGTGAGTGCAATTACTTCGGCTAAAATGCCGCGCATGGAAAGTGAGCAATTTGGTGTTTATTGGTAAGTTGTTTGGACCACAACAATTGAGATCTCGCATATGGTCCTGTCCTTATATTTTAAAAACATTTTCCCCTTTTTTCGGGTTAGAGTCTTGACTCAACCGCACAATATGTATATTGCTTTTGAATTGTAGTGTGTAAGTTGACTGCTTCTCGCACCTCTTCTATTGACTCTGGCGAGACATACTCAATCCTAGTCTTTTCAGTCCCAATTATGCGTAGCTGGAAGTTAAATACGGGCACAAATATGATCATGAGGGGTGCGGTGTGTAGGGACTTCACGGCTGAAATTTGTCCAAAGTCTAATTTAGTGTCCACTAATTTGCTCAGACAGGTCTCTTCCAACAATGATGGAGTAGAAGGTTGCATATGTTCAGCCCGGCGTTCGATTGCATAATCGCACTTCTGTAATTTGACAGTGAGGGGTGAAATACCTAACAATTCCCGAGGAACTAAGGGCAAAATGGGTGGGCGTACTACTTTCGGATGGACCCTAAATTAGGACAATAAGGAGAGCATATGCATTTGGCTGCGGACTCGAGTTCTTCAACTGAAGTGACCATGCACAGAAAAAATAGAGCATTTCCACTCAATGAGATTAGCTAATCTTTGTGCTCTAATCTTGAAATCTCCAGAAAATTATCCGTAACTGATCAGATAGCCATGCACTGCGTGTTGTGGTTTCCATCGGTTTTATTTCTATAAATACAACACTAAAGTTTGTACTCCCCTATGCACCACCGAGTTGCTTAAAATAGCATAGTGCGTCTCAATGTACCAAAAGCTTTTCCGCGAAGGTGGATCCGATGACGTTTCCCGACACATCACCACTCGCGTGCAAATAATATAAAGCATGCGGGAAGCGTAGAAGTCCGCGGTCGTAAATACACATTTCTTTTCTCTCCTGCTGGAGTTTGTATGGCCGGCATACCCCGTGTATTTTCCTGAGCTCATACAGTGACTTTTTTTTTTCTGACCCCGTGACCCACGCAAACATCTACTTTCCCCGTATTGCAGGACTCAGATTACTGCTCACTATCATTGTTGGTTATTTTTCTTCATTTTCTCATCCCACTCCACTCTGGTTTCGCTAGCAGCGATTTATAGTGGCTAATTCTTTTACTGTGCCTTCCTCCTAATCGCTGATATCTGCTTATCATTGCATCTGCTTATCATGCCGTATAATGGAAGACTGCTTAACAGGGTGTTCAACCAAGACTTTATCATCGACAAGCGATTCAAAGTGGTAAAAGAGCTTGGCCATGGTGCATATGGATTGGTCTGCTCGGCCAAATACGACGATGGGTCCGGCCAGGAAAACTTTGTCGCCATCAAGAAAATCACCAACATCTTCTCCAAGAAAATTTTGTGCAAGCGACTGCTCCGGGAATTGAAGCTATTGCAGTTTTTCCGGGGCCACAAGAACATCACCTGCCTTTATGACTTGGACATCGTGCCCGACCCATTAACCGGCGACTTCAACGAAGTTTATTTATACGAGGAGCTCATGGAGTGTGATATGCACCAGATCATCCGCCTGGGCCAGCCATTAACCGACTCGCACTACCAGCTGTTCATCTACCAAATTCTCTGTGGCTTGAAATACATTCATAGCGCAGATGTGCTTCACCGGGACTTGAAGCCCGGAAACTTGTTGGTCAATGCCGATTGCGAGTTGAAGATTTGCGATTTTGGTTTGGCCAGGGGCTTTTCCGAAGACGTTGAGCAGAATGCGGGCTTTATGACCGAGTACGTTGCCACCCGTTGGTACCGTGCGCCTGAAATCATGCTTTCCTTCTCAAACTACACAAAGGCCATCGATATTTGGTCGGTCGGGTGCATTTTGGGCGAGCTTCTTGGTGGCAAACCATTGTTCCGTGGTAAGGACTACGTAGACCAGCTCAACCAAATCCTCATGATTTTGGGTACGCCGAAGGAGGCCACGTTAATGAAAATCGGCTCCACTCGTGCCCAGAACTACGTTCGCCTGTTGCCCATAATGCGTCGCGTTCCGTATCTGGAGCTTTTCCCTAATGCCAATCCGTTGGCTCTTGATTTATTGGAGAAAATGCTTACCTTGGATCCTTTCCAGAGAATAACGGTCAATGATGCGCTTAATCACCCATACTTGGCTGTATGGCACGACCCTCAAGACGAACCAGAATGCACCGTCAAATTTGACTTTACCACGTTCGAGACTGTCGATGACATTGATTACATGAAGCATCTATTGATCGAAGAGGTCCAGAACTTCCGCCAGTTTGTGCGCAAACCTATTCTGGAGCAACAGCGTGAGCTTCACTTGCAGCAACAACATCAACAGCAGCAGCAAAGAGAGCAACAGCAACAACAACAGCAAAAGCAACAGCAGCAGCAACAGCAGCAGCAACAACAACAGCAATTTCAACAGCAAATTCGCCAACACCATCAGCAGCAGCAAAATAAGCCTGATTCTATGAGTTCGCTGTATGCTGAAAGCTTTGATCTGTTCCCAGGCATGATGCTGTCTGCGGGTTACGCTGGAGTGAACAGTGCTGGGGTTTTGACTAATCCCGAGCAGCTACAAAATGTGACTGACATACTGTACTATGAGCAAATGCCCAAGCCTCAGGAATTGGATGAATTTGCATTTTTGGGTCAGAAGACTGAAAACCCAGAGCTTTTCCGCTTGGAAGAAGAGTTGGGATTTGGAATGGACGGATCCCCGACTTTCAATCCCTAAACTGCTTCTTGTGTAGGGCCACTAAGAAACTTTGCATCCTTTATTTCTACATATGTACTCTAAGTTTTTTTTTTTCTAAATGGGAAATAGACCATGATCCACAGGATCAAATACTTCTAAATTAGTCTAAAAGGGTGTATCTGAATATATCGCCATTCCGGGCAAAAATCCAAAAATTGTCTGGGCCAAGATCAAACCCTTGTAGTTTTCCATCTCTTACAAAACATGACATGTCGATAGTTAACAACGGAACCTGGATTGAGGGCAATTCCTTATCATTGACGATTGCATGTATGATTGCAGTGAATTTCTTTTCTTTATCCTTTGTGATAATCAGCTTTGCGTAATGCTTCTTCAATCTCACCTCATGAAGCGAGCGGTAAAGTGAGAAGGCAATATTTCTCTGATCTTCGGACTTTTCTTGTTGAGTCAGCGTCAGACTTGGGCTGAGAATGTTACTGATACCCAAGGATGTACTCAACTGGCCACCGCTATCTTCAGTTGAAAGCGACCACGACGCACCTCTATTATGAGATTTGGCAAATGTCGGCGCCGACACTGTCTTGGGCGTCAGTTGCTGTGGAGTATTCTCGGGGTGCGTTTGCGTCCGGGCTCTAGAAGACGAACTGTGTGATTTTTTTGTTCTTGGAAATGCCTTGCTATCAAAGTCCCATAAAAGAACTTTCCCGTCGCTCCCACAAGAGATCAACTTGTATGTTCCGGTGGCATTTCCTGTTTCCGAATGATAGAACTCTTCATTTTCGACAAACCGCACAATCTCAACAGTGCTGGCGTGACCCTTTAATCTAGTGACAATATCAATGTCCTTAATAGACGGAGGGTATGACATGTCATGATGGTCGCCTTTAGAAGTATCCACACTTCCAGAAAACGTGGAAAGAGAGAACATGGATGACGTGCGATGGTTTCCCGAACCTGAACTATTAACAGTTCCACTCCGCGACCGACCAGTTTTGTGTGAGTTTGTAGGGTTTGAATTCTTACAAAGAAGACCGTTGATATTGTAGTAAGTCATGCGGAAAACTTCTATAATATCGCCCTTTCCACCAAGACAAAAGTAGCGGGCATCAGGCGAGAAGCGGATACTGCGAATGCCATCTTGGAAGTAACTGGAAACAATATCAGAAACGATCAGGTTATTGTAAAACTTCGAGGTATTGCCGTAATTCTTTCCATAGGTGTTCACGAGATCAATAAACCGAACTAGTCCATCTTCTGCAGAGATCGCCAAAATCATTGGTCTGTTGGGTACGGTCATGCCTTCACTTGGCAAAGTACTTGCAATGGAGGTAACTGCCTTATGGCTCAATTTGAAGTGCCCCACCAAATACTCCGGTGACAGCTTTCCCGCGAGCAGAGAATCTTTTGGACTGAATGGACTGAGATCAAAAAACTTGAAGAACGTCATGTAATTATCTTTACCCTCAACAGTCTTGAGGTACAATTCAGAATCTCCAGAGGCTGCCGGATCTAAGATGGTCACCTCACCAGTGGCATATCCTACCACCACCAAACACTCGTAGTTGGGGTGAGCGAAAGTGGAAAGGGCAGTGACGGCATAAGTGCTTGCCTCCGCAACTCTGGTATTAGTTGAAGGGGGCTTGGTCAAGTTGGGGAAAAGACGGTATTTAAATGTGCAGAGATTGATGAGAATGACTTCACCTGTGTTCAATCCGATAATCACGGTTGAATTTTCAGAGAGAGTCAAAAGCCGTGTGGCGAATACACCTTCTCTGAAGTGAAGGCGCAACAATGGCTTTTCAATCACCTTCTGATATGGCTTGCAATTGTAGGTTGTTGGGATAGGCTTACCGGCCACATGCTCAACCAGAGTGTCTGTAAGCGGGAAAATAGAAGTTTTGGATGTGAACTCAGTAGTGCCAGCATAGCTGTAATTCTCGTCCAATGCAAAAACATTGAGCACGTTCACATGGACGGAAACTAAAAGCTTTGAGATCGAGGAAGATCTGAGCTTCGAGAAATATGTCTTCGGATCGTGATCCAGTAATTTGGCAAAAATAGGTGGAGTCTTGGATTTCACCGTTTCCGAGCTAGTAGAATTTCCCGGCAATCCATCATAAATGGAGCTGAAAGATGTCTGACCGCCGTCTCCTCTATCACTTATGCCCATCCGCAAAAACCTGTTAATGCCGTTGGTCATTTTGTTGAAGGGAGTACGTGCTTCCAAGTTGACAGTAGAGGGCATGTTTCCAGGCCGCAAAGCTATCATTGCCGACATACAGCCTGGGTTCATTTCCACTAATTTGAACGGATCATGATTGAGCGGGTTCACATTGGCCCCCACGTTTACTCCGTCCCGTTTTTCGGCATTGACTTCGCTCTTGACCTGAGAAAAGATTCTGGCAACATGCAATGGCAAGGAAACGTACGTCGAGGACTCTATATTGCGACACGATTGCTTGCAAAACGGTGGTCTGGCCACATTCAAGTAGGTTGGATCAATCCGAGCGTGTGCATTTGCTCGAGCTCCGGTTAGGGGCCACTGTAGTTCAGTGATTCCACTACATTTGCATTGAGGAGCAAGCAAGGGAAAATGGATGTTGTCGTCGAGAAAATCGTTTCCAGGGCAAATAGATTCAAGAAAAATCGAAGCGGGGGGAAGTTCCTTGCTTGATATCTGTGTCAGCGTCATTATAGCCTTTGGAAGTGATTTCAGTTAACTAGCACTGTAAAAGAGGGCACGCGTAGGTAATAGCAAGCAAATGGTATATGGGGTGAGTTTCACGACTCCAAGATGCAGCTATTAGAAATAATTCGAGGGGAAGACTCTGATTTTGAAGTATAGAACGAAATTTCCACAGATGTATCTGGTGGTGCTTATTAGTTCATTTAGATAAGCGACACTACGGCCGTGGGGTATATGCAGAATGCGGGGCCGTACCGAATATTCCCATACAAGAGGAAAGGAGAAGACAATACTCTCGAAATTTAACTATATGATGAATGAAAATGGCAGTTCTTTCTTCTTTTGGGCTTGATAGAATTCCCTTTGGCCCGGGAAAAGGTGGCTGATAAACATATAAAACTCATCCCACGTGACTAGAATTCGATGGGGGACTTATCCAGTAGTAGAAAATACTAGTATGCCAAAACTATATTGGGAGAACTATAAAAGTATGTCTCCAATCCCTGGCTGTTTTCTCTTCTTATAATTCAGCCAACTACACCCTTCTTCGACGTGGGACCGTTGAACGCTTTGCGTCCTGCAGGGAGAGCCCCAGGACCACAATTTGGATTGCACCAGAAATCTCATTCCTCTTTTATTCCTTTGCTTCTCCAGTGACAAGAACAAAAGTACCAAAAATGGAACGCAAACTCTCATCCTAGGGACCACTCGAAACACTTTGCAAACAAAAGTATAAATTTTGCCTCCGATCTGATTTTATCCTGTAAAAAGCCCTTTTTTTCTCCAGGTGGCCACTTCCTACGATTTACGCCTCAGAGCAGAAACAACACGGAACAGTCTCCAAAAAGACTCAAAAAGGAATATTTGCTATAAACACATCGTGTCATTTCTACTAATGTCGAGTGAGATGGTCAATCTCCTTCATGAGACTGCCCGTGGGTTCTCCGCTGCCTAAATTTTTCCAAGAGAAAATGGATTTTTTGGCCATCTTTTCCGCTATGGAGCCCATTTCCCTACAGTTTTTGACGTCAAACGAGCTTCTCGTCTCCCCGCAAGCCCAAAATGATGATTAACCCCAGCACCACAAACATGTGCTTCGTGCATACGGCTGTGGGAAATGCACGTGTGGAATCACGTGCATGTCGCGGAAAAAATGTCGGTCTATGTCCTCGTTGTCAACAAAAAATTTTTCCCGCACCTCCTCGATTTGCCCCTACAATAGTCCTATCCGTTCGTCACCATATACGGACAATTTCCCTTAATAACGTTTCCTTTAGGGTCCCTAGCTGCATTTAACCATTTTTCCGTCCATCAAGTCATCAAGCACCTTAGTTAACCTCTTGGTTTAAGCGTGCCTACCCGGAGTGTTTTGAATCCCGTGTTTGCTGTTCAGTGAGTGGACGACATTTTTTTGTCCGCAGTATCCTGACAAAACACCCAAACACCTCATAGTTAAGCGTGGATTTCACCAACCTTGTTCGATAGACCATTGATTGTGCTCCATCAATCCCAAGTCTATCCTTCGTTCTTGGTGTTGCCTAGTGCAAGAGTGAAGGCTTAGCCTTTTTGTTCTTGCTCCCCGTTTTGTTGGTGCATTGTGCATCCAGCTATGGCTATACTACCTCCCACCAATGCAGCAAATGGTAAGGCGGGTGCAGGGGCAAGGTTCCGCCAGAGGAAGATCTCCGTCAAGGTTTCCTTGCCGATCTACAATCAAAAAGAGATTTCTGGTGCTGATTCCGAACTCGAACCCTCTCAGCTACATCATTTGAGTGCGAATGCATCTCTGCAACCTCGTGATCTACATGCGATCGAAACTGGTGTGGACAAGAATGAAGAAGATGAAGTTCACTTGCAGCAAGTCATCAACGCCGCTCAGCGTGTTTTGTTGGGGTCTACCAAAGAAGAATCCAAGGGAGACGCGAAGTCCAACTCGGTGTATATTCCTACGCCAGATGCGTCCAAGATTTGGCCAGATGCTGCAAAGTATTATAGCGACCAGGTTTTTCTCGAGCCTGAGTCTTTTATCAAATTCAGTGCTACTGTGGAGGATACGCTAGGTGTGGAGTATAACATGGACGAACGGGACGAAGAATTTTTCAATAATGTTCTTGTAAAGCAATACCCCAAGCTGGTGAAATCAAATGACACAAAAAAGAAGGGTGATGCTTCCGATACGCTCGACGCGAAACTGGATGATACGAGACAATGCACAGAGCTAGAGTTTGAGACCATCTGTGACAAATTCGAAAAAACAATCGAAGAGAAGCAGCCATTTCTTTCCATGGACCCTTCAACCATTTTGTCATTCAAAGAACTTTCCAACTTGATCTTGGACGATTTCAACTCTTCCTCCAACAGTGATTATACGCATTTATCCACCACATCCAACTTGAAGTACGTGTCCACCACTACTTTGAAGGAGAAGTTATCCAAAGAGCTTGGCTTTCTGCCATTTGTCACCACTTTTGATAAAGACCAACTGTCGACCCTGAGTACTCGATCGATTCCCAAATTGCTTCAACTTTTTGGCTCTCCCATCTACGAACATTGGAAAGCTCGGAAGGTTGAACGCAAGGGTAAGTCCATCTCCCCGACTTTAAAGTTTGAGGATCCAAATGCTAATGAAAAGGAGAACGATAATGACCCATATGTTTGTTTCCGTCGTCGTGAATTCAGGCAAGCCAGAAAAACCAGAAGAGCCGACAACTTGGGAGCGGAGAGAATCCGCTTGTTGCAAAGGTCGTTGAAGCAGGCGCGCGAGCTTGTTTTCAGCGTTTGCAAGAGAGAGTTGTTAAAACTTGAAACCTGGGAGGCAGATTACGACATATTTAAGCTACGCTGTGAGACTAAGGCAATTAAGCGTGCTGTCGGTATTAAGGGAGATGATTACTTGTTCTACCCGCATAAGAGAAAGAAGATTGTCAAGATTGAGCCGGAAGAAGAGGAAGATGTCGAAGTGGAATATGCCAAGGCGAGAAAGGAGAGAAAGAAGAATGTGGAAATGACAGCGGCGTCCATGAAAGAGAAAGCCCAAAATGGTCAACTTCAACCGGAAGCTTCTTCGACTCAACCGTATGTCAAATTGCCTCCTTCCAAGATTCCCGATATGGACTTGGTGACGGTGTCACTTGTCCTTAAGGAGAAGAATGAGGCCATCAAACGTGCGGTTTTGGAGAAATTGAGAAAGAGGAAAGAGCACGACAAGGGTTATGTCAACATTACCTACGACCCATACCAGCCATTTTTCAACATTTCTACCAACAATGGAAACAAGCATTTAGAGCTTGGCCATATCCCTTATTCATCTATTGCATCGAGCAATTACCATCAAATTAATACCACGAACGTCATCGGCGAACAGTTGAAGAAGTTGTTGGAAGAGGGCAAGAAGCCTTTACCAGGAATGAAAACATTTCGGGGTTCCAATGGCCAGCTCGTTCCATCAAAAGCATTTCCTCATTTGCAAACTCTCCTCAGCAACCATTTGAAAAACCGAGGTGATTCTTCGGGTTATATTGCTCAGTTGATTGCCAACATTGAAAGCAACAACTTCAGCACGTATAGTAACGGTTTTGGTAAGCAGGAAACTGAAGACTCGGAGGAGAGCTCTGCAATTTCCGCGCCAATTTTCAGGTTGCGGAAACGTGCCGGGCGCGGTAATAGAACTTTTATCGACAGAAGGGGACTTAATCATAGACCCAACGACGAAATCGATGAGTGGCTAAAGGCGCCTGACAGCGAGGATGATGACGATGCAGCCGGACATGGAGATGTGCAAATGAAGGATGCTGACGGCAGCACAACCAGTGCATTTGTTGTTCCAAACGCATACGACTGCAAGCGTGACACAATTAAGAGAATGGACTCGCGCTGGCGGTTTGATGATGATTACCCTGAGTACGACAAGGGTATACGGAGCCCCTTCAGCTTGGATCCGTCCAAGCTCAATTCCATCAGCGACGATACGCAATCGATTCGGTTTGGATCGATGCTCTTGTCCAAATCTTACGATTTATTGCGTGAAAGCGCTCATCAGAGACAGGTGTTAGTCCAGCAGGCCCGGGTACGGGCGTTGCAACAGCAACAGCAGCTCCAAAGAAGCCAGCAGCAGGGTGGAGCGGATTCTTCTCTGGACTCGGCCAGTCGCTTACCAAGCAACAATAGTGAAGCGGGTTCAGGGGGCGCGTACCGAAAGGCTGGCAACTTCGGATCGCCTGCTGCAACCAAGTATACCGGAGTACCTGCCGCGGGACGACCAGCCGCCAGCTACACCACAGAGCAGCTCCAGGCGATGCAACAGCTCAGACAACAGCAACAACGTCAACAACAACAACAACAGCAGCAGCAGCAGCAGCAGCAGCAGCAGCAGCAGCGTCCGCCGCAGCAAGGCGCGACCTATCTTTCTAAGAAACAAGGTGTTCCGGGCGGAACTGCTGGCGACAGCCGGCTTGCGCCTTCCTACGCCGCGAACCCAAAGCTTGCGGTGCTGGGGCGGCCAGTGAACAGTCCCGGCACCAAGTAAGGAGTCCTTTTACCTCTAGATGAGGAGAAGGTGTGTACCATAGTGTGATAATATAGCATACGTCATGAGATAACAAGTGTAGAGAGACGGAGGTAATGAGCATGGTTGAGAAGGCATTTGCGCGGATTTTAGACTGAAACGGCAAAGACTGCAATCCCCGTGCAAACGGCAGATTAGTGCGGATGGCGTGAGAATCAAACCAAGACATGAACCTAAAAGGTATGTGATTTAAATAATGTCTACAACATATAGACAAAAAAAAATATCCTGATGGCCGCTGAGGAGAAATTTATACCCCGAGGGGAGAATTTCACAGCCACAGAAGAGAATCTGGATGTGGAGTATGTTAATGGGCTCGTAACCTAAGACATATAAGTACGCCATGATTCGCATTGCCACCCAATTGTGCCATGGCTTCAAAAGTAATTGTATACGGCGCACACGGAAAAGTGGGCCAGCGGCTTTTGAAGCAACTTGCCCGTCTGCCACTCGCCGCCACTGCGGTGGTGCGCAGTGAGCCTCAGGCACAGCAGATCGCAGCCATCACCTCCAACTCCAGCAAAATCTCCACCGTTTTCGCTGATTTGGCAGACGTGCTGGTGGAGGAGTTGAAGGCGCAAATCGCCGGCCATGATGCGGTGGTTGTAACTGTCGGGTCGGGCGGCAATGACTTGCTCCGCGTGGATTTGGATGGCGTGGTCAAGATCTTTGAAGGCGCGGTGGGTGCTGGTGTGCGGCGGTTGGTGTTGGTAAGCGCTGTATTTGCCAACGACCGCAGCTTCATCACCGGTTATAGTCGCTCGTACGGGCTCGAGAACTACTATGTGGCCAAGCACTACGCAGACCGGATCTTGATGCACGAGTTTGGCCAGAAGTTGGACTACACCATCTTGATGCCCAGCTGGTTGGCTGACGGCGACGGCACGGGCAAAATCAAGTTTTTGTCGCTGGGCGATGAAATGGGCCCGGTCGACCGCGAAGACGTGGCCAGCGTGATTTTGGAGGTGTTGGGCCGCCGCGAGACGTTTGGCAAGAGCTACAACTTTGCCGGAGGAGACACCAGCATCGGCGACGCCAAGTGGTAGGCCGACTGCTCCCCCGTTATGTCGGAACAGGTATATGGAAATACAAGTGTTGTCGATGGCTCCTAAAAAACGGTACATTCCGCTACTCTATGAATAAATGCCCTAAAACAAGCCTTCGATCTCGCCGTCTTCGTTGACCTCAACGTTCATGTAGCCCGCGTGGGTGGGCAAGCCCGGGATGGTCATGATCTCGGCCGCCAACGCGTACAAGTAGCCAGCGCCCGCACTGCATCTCACTTCTCTGATAGGGACGGTGAAGCCGGTGGGCACACCCTTCAACGCAGGGTCGTGGGACAACGAGTACTGGGTCTTGGCAATGCAAATCGGCAACTTGTCGTAACCCTGTCTGGTGTAGGTCTCGATCTGCTGCTTGGCCAACGGCGACAACTCAATGTCGGCCGCACCGTACATCTTCTGCGCAATCTGCAACAACTTGTCCTCCACTGACGACTCCACGTCGTACAAGAAGGTCTGGGATGGGCGGGCGTCGGCGCCGTCCTCGAGCACCGCTGGGTCCTCGAGCACCACTGCCTTGGTCACGGCCTCGGCCAACTGCAACGCACCGCTACCGCCGTGAGCCCAGTGGTTGGAAGGCACGGCAAAGTCTGCGCCGGCCGCAAGCGCCTCTTCTTCGATCAACCGGAGCTCGGCCTTGGTGTCGGTCTCGAACTCGTTGATGGCCACCACCACCGGCACGTTGTACTGCTTGATGTTGGCGATTTGCTTGGCCAAGTTGGCGCAGCCGCGGCGCAAGTAGTCCAAGTTCTCCGACGTGTACTCCGCAGGCAACTCCTGGCCCGGCTTGACGTCGGGCGCACCGCCGTGCAACTTGAGCGCCCGCGACGTGGCCACAAGCACCACCGCATCGGGCGACACTCCCAGCGCGCGGCACTTGATGTTGAAGAAACGCTCGCCGCCCATGGTGAAGTCAAAGCCGGCCTCGGTGATGACGAAACCCTTCTTGCCGTTGTTGGTGGGGTTGGCAGGCGACGTCAACTTCAACGCCAACTGGTCGGCAATCACCGACGACGCGCCGATGGAGATGTTGGCAAAGGGGCCCGCGTGCACAAACACAGGCGTGCCTTCCAACGTCTGCATCAAGTTGGGCTTGATGGCGTCCTTCAACAACGCGGTCACGGCGCCGGCACAGCCAATGTCCTCGGCGGTGATGGCCACGCCGGTGGCACGCTGAGTGCCGACAACAATGCGGCCCACGCGCTCACGCAAGTCCGCGAGCGACGTGGACAAGGCCAAGATGGCCATGATTTCCGACGCCACGGTGATGTCGAAGCCGGTGGCGCGCGGAGGGAACTTAGACGCCTCGTTCTTGCCCTGGCCGATGGTGATTTCACGCACAAAACGGTCGTTGCAGTCCACCACGCGCTTGATGGTGATGGACTCGGGGTCGATATCGAGAATGGCAAAGCGCTGGATCTCGTCGTCGGTCAAGGTGTCCGGGTCAGTCTTGTAGATGCCCAAGCGGGCCAAGCGCGCCGCCATCTGGGTGGTGAACTTGCGCACGCCCTTCTTGGCCGGCACCAAGCGCTTGTAGAAGCCGTTGACGGTCTTGGAGGTGTGCTCGTGGAACATGCGGGTGTCGACCGCGGCGCACAACAAGTTCTGGGCCGCGGAAATGGCGTGGATGTCGCCGGTCAAGTGCATGTTGAACTCGTCCATGGGGATGACCTGGGCGTAGCCGCCGCCGGCCGCACCGCCCTTGACGCCGAACGTGGGGCCCATGGAGGGCTGTCTGACGTTGGCGATGGAGTTGTAGCCCAAGTGCGCGCCGAGCGCCTGGGTCAAGCCGATGGTGGTGGTGCTCTTACCTTCGCCCAACGGGGTCGGGGTGATTCCGGCCACCAACACAAAGTGGCCGCGGTCGGCAGCGGCGGGGGCGGCGGTGGTGCCGGCCAGCTCTGCCAACCGCGCCTGCACGAGCTTGGGGTCGACCTTGGCCTTGAAGTGGCCGTAGGGCTCGAGCTCGCGCTCCAATATGCCGAGCTCGCGCGCCACGCGCGTGATTTTCTTGGGCTTCTGCGCCCGCGAAATGGCAATGTCCAGCGGAACCGGGCGCGCGGGCTCGAGCGGCAACGGGCGGAAGTGGTGCGCGTGCGCGCGCTTCACCAGCGCCACCGCGGCGTCGTACACGTTGGAACAGAGCATGGCCACGGTCATGGGCCCCACTCCGCCCGGCACCGGGGTGATGTACGCGGCGCGGCGCACGGCGCTGGCGTAGTCCACGTCGCCCACAAGCTTCTTGCCCGTCTTGCTGGCAGGGTCGTCCTTGTAGTTGATGCCCACGTCGATCACCACCGCGCCCTCCTTGAGCCACTCGCCGCGCACAAACTCGGGAATGCCCACCGCCGCGACCACAATGTCGGCGTCGCCCACGAAGCGCTCCAAGTTGGCGGTGTAGCGGTGGCAGATGGTCACGGTGCAGTCGGCGTTACGCAACATCGCCGCCACCGGCGTGCCCACAATGTCGGAGCGCCCAATCACCACCGCGTGCTTGCCGCGCATCTCGATGCCGGTGTTCTTGATCAACTCGATGATACCGTTGGGGGTGCAGGGCTTGAACATGGGCTGGCCGCCGCGCTTGGAGAGCTCGCCCGCGTTGTAGCGGTCGAAGCCGTCCACGTCCTTCTCCGTGGCCACCAGGTTGGTGACAAGCGTCTCGTCCATGTGCCGCGGCAACGGGAGCTGGATCAAAAGCCCGTGCACCTTGGGGTCCTTGTTGAGGCGGTCGATCTCCTCGAGCAACGCCTCCTCGCTCATGTCCGCGCCGAACTTCAACAACCGCGACTCGATGTTGGCCAGCCGGGCCGCCTGGAGCTTGGCCCGCACGTACGCCGACGAGTCGGGGCGGTCGCCCACCTGCACGATCGTGAGCTGCGGCTTGAACTTGAGCTGCTCGAACCCCACCTCCTTGTTGGTGATGGGCAACTGCGTGTCCGCAAACGACTCGCGGTTGAACTCAATCACCTTCTGTGCCACTTGCAGCTTGATGGTGCGGGCCAACTTGGTGCCCGACACCACCACCGCGTCCAAGGCGCGCGGCGTGGTGTGGAGCCGCTTGAGCGCGGCGTGCTGCCACAATTTTGCGTTTCTCGCCAACATGTTCCGATCCGGTGTTGCTGTGCCTCCAGAGGAATTGGGGTCACTTATGTGTGTGCAGTGAGGGTACGAGGTGGAGTGTGCGCCCGGGTGAAAAATTGCCGGCTCCCCTGTCTGCATGCAGGCCGCCGATGAGGCGCCCGGGCCGGTGCTGGAGGGCCAATGACTCACCGGTTTTTCTCGCTGTTTTCGTGCGTTAGGGCGCACGCCCTGGTGCCCCCACTGCGGCGGTGGCGCACCACGCTGGCGCTGGCGTTCGAACAATGCGCCCTGCGGCCACAGACGCCGAAACTGTCTCGCACACCCATATCGGGACGCCGCAGATAAGCCAGACGGCCTGGCGTGACTCGGGTGGGGTGTGGGTGAAGCCGTTTGACTGCGGCTGACTGCGACCCAATTTTGCCTGTGCGGCGCGCGCGCTTTGTGCAGCGCGCGCGGGTTTTGACTCCGCGAGTTTGACTGCCCATGGGCATGGAGTGGGGTGGGGCGAATGAGATCCGGTAGCCACCTTACTGCCGTCTTAGTATTCGTCCCGCCGCTTCGACCGTCCTCGTACACTGTAGTGACGGTTGTGCATTTTGCCGATACCGGGACTGACTTCTTCTCCTCCAACCTGGCAGATGCCGCTTAAACATTGTTTCTACCGTACCGTTTCTGCAATATCGATTTCTATTTCTGCAATATCGATTTCTGTGTCTGCGATATCGTATTTCCACTTCTTCAATATCATTTCTGTTTCTGTAATATTTCTATTTCTGCAATATCACATTCTACCTTATTTCTATTTCTGCAATATTTCTATTTCTGCAATATCACATTCTATCCTATCTATGAGGTTGCCGTCAAATCTTGACTTGCATTCCTATGCTGGCTTCGGACGCTATCCGATTATATATAAACTTCCCAAGCCCCACCTGTATTATTCCTTGGCTTCTCCACCCTTTGTTGCAGGGTCTGATTCACCATTCGGAATCGATTCTGCATCTCTTCGCTCTAACCCATTCTTCTCCGTCTCATACTTTCGCAAATCGCTGAGCATTAATTGCGCCCGTACCATAACCTGGTCCATCTCGGCGCGTGCACCTGTCTCAGGCTTATTCCGTCTGGTTGTCATCCGCCTTCTCAACAGACTAACACTCTCGTAATCCTTGAATACGCTCTGGTCATAAAACTTCGCTTCAAACGACTCCTTGTCTCCCAAGTTATACATCGACTGCCGTTTGTCTCGGGCCCTCCGCTCACTTCCAGCGGTGCTGCTGCGCTTGAACGGGCTGGACTTGAGTTGCCGAAGCAAATTATCAATAGGAGCATATCCTTCAGACTCGTTGTACTCGTCTTCTTCTTCATCTTCTTCTTCTTCCTCTTCACCCGTCTCTTCATTATTCTCTTTCTTCGTACCTTCCAAATCAGCTTTGTTCACCTGCGATTCGTCAGCGGCTAGGGTTAATTTCAATGGAGCGGAGCGCCGGCGAGCTGCCTTCTCGCTTCTCTCCTTCTTGGCTCTTTCCTTGCGCTCGATTGCAGCCTTCTTTGCTTGATAAACCCGGTCTTCCTCTTCCTTCTGAACGTTTTCCGCGTGAACCTTCTTATACTCTGAGACAAAAGTAGCGAATTTGTCAAAGAATTGATTTCTGCTGGTTGATTCCTGTGAATTCTCGCCAAAGTACTCCATTAACTCATCGAACTCGTCAATAGTGCGTTTGACGTGTGACTTCAAATTGTTACTCCTTGTCTTGGCGGCATCGAGGGGTTTCTCCACAACCTGTAATATGCGGTCCTCCGGATGAAACTGCCCCTTGTCACTTAAGTTACCCTTTTCGATCGAGTTAGACACATTTTCAACCCTTCTCATGTAGTCGTTGCAGTCGGTTTCAATCTGCTCGATCAGAATATTATGCAAATGATTTAAAACAGAAAGCTCGTCCACAAAAGAGCCGTACTCAGGAAAGTTATTTCTCACAATCTTCTCCACATAGTGCAAGAAGTTCATAGAGTTTGAATCATCCTTCATGAACTTTAACCTCTGAAGAGTATCTAGCCTGAATCCCATTGCTTGTTTGGAGGTGTCATTCATGAAGTTACCCACCGATCTGATGATTCCCATGACTTGCTTCAAGCTCTCACTAGAGCGAATGCTTTCAGCCGCCTCGTCGATTAGTTGCAACTTCTTCACCAAGTCAAGATAGTCTTTTTTGTTCGTTTGCACTAACAAAAGGGCTCGAGATCTGGATTTCCAGTAGCTTCTCATGTTGAAAATCGCAAGAAATATACGATCAGATCTCTCCAAGTCGGTATCACTTTTTTGGGGCTTTTGTTTAGGATCAGAAAACACCGTTTCATAGGGTTTGAAGTTTCTTACCACAGAGTCAGAAATTTCATTTAAGGCGTCGCCGTTGAAAAACTCCAAAACACTAGGATTTTCAAGAATTTCTGAGCTACAATGAATAATTTTGGAGATGAGCTCCTCAACTGACATATTGCTGAACATGTGCAAGTTGATTCCAAACTGCTGAGCTAGGTCTCTAGGAAGCAAGGTCAAATTTGCAGATTTTGCCTGGAAACCTGATCCAGTTCCGGCTGATTTCATCTTGATGGCCGAATTCTTTGCAACAAAAGCCTTCTCCACCTCAGAGAGAACACCTTTCTGGTGTAACTGGTCAGAGACCTCATGATTTGAGATTCCTCCCCAGAAAGTATTATCAATATTCTCAATTTTATTCCAATGCATTTGCTTGAGCTTGGCCTTTGGTCTGACCTTAGATTGAAAGTTTTCTTGATGAGCAGAGTCTGTAAAGCTTCCCTCTTCATTCACGTTTTCTTTTCCGTCACTATGGAGTACTTGGCTTTCTGGGAGGCCAGCCCGGTGCAGTGAAAGAGTAAATGGTTTAGCACCTTGCGGCAAATTTCTTTCTCCCAAAGCAGCCGGTAAAGGAGGAGGTGATGGTGGTTTTGGTTTCAGACCCTCACCAAACAAGGATGGCAATGGGGGTGGAGGTGGAGGACCACTGCCGGATAGAGAAGGTGGCAATGGTGGGGGTGGTGGTGGTGGAGCATTTCCGCTTAATGATGGAGGTAATGGAGGAGGTGGAGGAGGAGAGGACATGTTTTTGGCTAATGATGGGGGCAATGGTGGAGGTGGTGGGGGTGGTAGTGGCCCAGCTCCACTTAAAGAAGGAGGTAGCGGTGGAGGCGGAGGTGGTGGAACGGAATTAACTTTATTCGCTGCTGTGTGAGAAATTGATTTTGCCGCATCTCCTGCTAGGAAAGATGGTAGAGGTGGTGGTGGAGAGACGGCTTCTTTCGACGTCATATTTTGATCTCTGGATTCTCCTTGACCTCCATGACTTGTCAAAATCGGTTTGAGACTGTTACCGCCCTGTGGGAAACTTTGGGGTTGGCCTTCTTTCATTGAGACCTGCTCAATTTGGGGTGGTATTAACCCATCGATGGTGAGATTACTCAAAGCCTTTGATTTCTTGATTGACGTCTTGCTTTGATTTTGGGATAATAGCTTGACCTCTAGCTCATCCACAACAAAAGCTTTAGGGCCAGATGATAATAGATATGGATTTTGGGTTGAAAATACGGTAGGCGACACCAAAGATGTGGAACTGCCATTCGAGGCCACTCTCTTGGCCCGAGAAATCTCTGATTCTAGCTTTTTCTTTTGATGCTGTAAAACCTCAATTTGCTTAATCTGCAATTTGATGAGGTCGTCCTTGCTGCTCACTTCATCCTTGAGATTCTCAATTGTTGTCTTCGCTCCCGTGCCAACCTCGACCTCCAATTGTTGCTTCTCTGCTTCCAAATTTTTAATGACTGACTTCAACGCAATAGTCTCCATGACGGCTCTTCGGGCCGTGTCGTTCGTCTCCATGCGATCCATTAACCGCAGCACTGCCATGTTCAATACGGTTTCAGGGTTACTGCCGCCAACATATGAGTCGTTCATGATGTGAATCAACACCGCATCCATTAAAGTTAATAGCTTGTTGGCGGTACCCTGATCTTTCAGCGAGCAGATTTTCTTAATTTTGAGCAAAATCGATTTCAATCTATCGGAGCCAAGAACCAGCTCAAACAGCTTGTCTTCCTCCTCATTCTCGGGGATCACATTTTTCAATTCGGCAAAAACATCATCGAGGGTATTGTACTCGTCTGCTTCCGCAAATTGCTTGAGGTTGGTATCGTTAAGGAGCTCTGAGTAGTCATCATCTGCTCTATCTTCGTACTCAGCTGCCTGTAGGTTGATAAGATCGTCGTTAAACACGCGGACTTTATCGAGGATATTCGGAAGGCGAGAGTCAGCAAGCTCTCTTCTCATCGTGATTCTATCTTTAAGCGTTTCACACCTCAAGATCATCATGTTAATAAATACGAGGGTGGTCCACACGTAATTCTTGAAGCTTGTATCAGTGCCAGCGCGGGCAATAGTGCCGCTGCTGAGATGCTGGTCGATGGTGGTTTCAAACGTATTGAGCCATGGTTGGAAGCGGACAAAATCGCCGGCCATGTCTTGCACCGCTTTGAAGCCTTCCAAAATGGGGGGAAGGTAGTTGAAATTTTCAAAGTGAGTCAAGTAGACTAAGATTTCTGTCACCACCAAGCGAGTGATGGAGCTGGGAGACAAGAGCGAATGCAATATGGAGTTTATGACGTGCAACCGGGTAGCTGTTTTCGAGTACAGCGATGTCGACGCTATAGAGGCGGTTTCACTTCCATCAGGAGAACCGAGCTCGTCAAGCACTTCAGCGTGGTGGTCCAGGGCTAAGCAGCACTTGAGAGCCTGGCAGATCAGCTGCTCACGTTCTATGTCCTCGTTGGACTTGATACTTTTGGAGTTGATGCGGTGGAGAGTCACGGAGAGGGCAGCCTCACCCTGGGCCGCGCGGAACTCTGCAAGCCACGGTTTCTTGGTTTCAAGCTTTTTCACCAAGCGGCGGTAGCTCTTGGACGACAATTGGCTCGCCACTATTTTCGCCACAAACCACGACGGGGTGCCCTCCTTCAAACGGGCTCTTTTCAGAAGCAGCAACGGATCGAGATCGGCCACCAAGGAGGAGGTGCGGCGGGGAAGCGAGAGCGGGATGATTTTTGGTTTTGACGGCGCTTCTTTCTGCTTTTCCACGTCCTTGGCGACGACGCGGGTCAAGGAGCGGAGATCGAAGTCGGCGTTGGTTTCGTTTTCCGATAGAAGGAGCTCCCACTTGCGCTTGGACAGGATATTCAGGAACGCCTGCTCGGGAAACACCCGGGACTCCAAGAGCCGCTCGAAGAGCACGTCCACCACCTCGGGGCGCGGCATGGCGCCGAGCTGCGACGTGACCATGTTGAACAGCAGAAGCGTGTGGCTATGGGGAAGATTGGGACTGGTCTCTGGGCTGGCTGGTGCCATGGTTTTTGGTGCCATTACCTGTGCCAGCACCAGCGCCTGTGCCAGCGCCAGTGCCTTATTCAGCTTCGCCAGCGACGTGCGCAGCACCGGTTTGGGTCCCAGCAGGAGCTTGGGCTTGAACGATTTCTTGGCAACAAACTGCGGCGTGGGCGGCCCCAAGTCGCCCACATTGGCCACGGTCTCGCGCTTCGGGTCGAGCGACGCAAAGCTGGCGTCGCTGCTGTTGGCCAGGGTGTAGAACGCAGGGTGTCGGTCCGCCGGCGCCAGCCACTCGTCCGAGCCGCGGGACGGGCGGCGGCCGGCCAGTAGCAGGGAAAGAAACACGTGGTCGAACTTGTCAAAGCGCTCGGCGCGGTCGGCGGCGGGGAGATGGCGCACGGGCGTGGGTTCTGCCGAGTGGGCCACCGACTCGTAGCCGATGGCATGGAACTGATCTGTGGAGGACAGAAACGAAAGCGCTTCGGCGGGCTCGGCCATGTGGGTGCGGGAGGCAGAGCGGCCGAGGCGCTTGAACGACTTGAAGAACGCTTTGCGCGGCGACGACGGCGCCTCGTAGTCAGCTTCGCCCATGGGTTTGTGCTCACACGGCTGAAGCCACTTGTGGTGCGCGGTGGGTGTGCACTGGGTGCATTCCGCCGCGGCTTCGGCTGGTGCGAAAACACGCTTAGGGCCAACGGCGATGGGATGCCCTTGGCGGCGCTGGTGGGGGCGTGGCAGTGGATGGAGGCGAAAATGGCTGTTGGCCAACAACGTTCAATGTTTGGGGTTTGGCGCACAAACGGGCGCATACGCTTCCTGGTTTGGACTGCGCAAGCTCTTCCTGGATTGGACTGCGCAAGCTCGCGCGGTGTAAATCATTCTGTGCTTCCGGGCCGATTTACTTCACGACAGCGTAGATGTGTCTGGGCTGGCGCCACGTTGTTTGTGAAAATGGGATTGCACTTTCAGTACACCCTTACCGTCACTTCCGCGCCACCTCTTCCTTCTACCCTCTACTTCTATCTCTACTTCTATCTCTATCTTACACCCTCTTCCTTCTACCTCCCGCTTCTATCTCTACCCTCTGCTTCTATCTCTACCCTCTGTTTCTATCTCTACAGCCCTCGTGTCTATATCCGCTCCACCCCACCTCTCGTACCCTCCCGTCTCTGCTCCGTCCCACCAATCCCGCATCTGCTTCCCGCCTTTTGCTGCCTCGTCCGCTAGAACGCGCACTACCGCGCGTTTTGCCGCGCCTTTGCCGCAGCGCACCGCGCGCCCTGCGGGGCGCCCGCCCTACTTTCTGGCCGCGCCACGCCTCTTGCGCCCGCCACGCCCTACCGCGCCCACCGCGTCGCGTCCCCATTTCTGTCCGGATTTTAACTAGCGTCAACCACATGCACCCACGCAAGGATTCCCGCCAGCGCTCCATCGCCAGCTTCTTTGCACCCTCGGTGCCAAAAAAAAAGGTCGCCACCCCCGAAAAGGTCGTGGTGGCCCGCGCAGACAGCCGTCTTCCCCAGTTGGCGTCGCGCTCCGCCTTCGACGACGTGGGCTCCTCCGACACCTCGTTCGGGCTGCCCGAGGTCACCAACTTCCAAAACCCGGTGCTCTCGCGCTTCTCCAGCAACTTGACCGGCCTGCCGCCGCGCCGCACCAAGGCCCCGTCGTCCAGCCCGCTCAAGCCCGAGAAGCGGCCCGCATCCGTGTTTGACCTCGACCACGGCCCCAAGAAAATGCCACGGCGGCCGGCCAAGGCGGCGGCCACGCCCGCACCCGCCGCGCTGTCGTCAGTGGCGCTCTCGCCGGAACAGGCCGCCATCATCGACGCGGTGGTGACCCGCGGCCACAGCGTGTTCTTCACCGGGTCTGCCGGAACCGGTAAGTCGGTGGTGTTGCGGCAGATGGTGCAGCGGCTCTGCAGCAAGCACGGCGCCGTCAACGTGGGCGTGACTGCGTCCACCGGGTTGGCCGCGTGCAACATCGGCGGCCTGACGGTGCACAAGTACTTGCACTTGGGGCTTGGGTCCGCGTCGGCGGCCCAGATCGCCACCAAGATCAAGCGCAACGGCACCGCCAAGAAACGGTGGACGGCGTTGGCGGTGCTTGTGATCGACGAGATCCTGATGATCGACCGCGACTTGTTCGAGAAGATCGACCAGGTGGCCCGCGAGTTGCGCAACTCGTCCGCGCCGTTCGGCGGCATCCAGCTTGTGTGCACCGGCGACTTTTTCCAGTTGCCGCCGGTGTCGAGGGACCAGGGCGCGGCCCGCTTCTGCTTCTTGAGCCCGTCGTGGCAGGCCGCCATCCGTCACACCTTTGTACTCACCACCGTGTTCCGGCAGAAGGGCGACGCCGAGTTGATTCTGATGTTGAACGCGTTGCGCACGGGCTCGCTCGACGACACCATGGTGTCGCGTTTCCGCCTGCTCGCGCGCAAGGTGTCGTACCACGACAACATCGAGCCCACCGAGCTCTACCCGACCCGCCACGAGGTCAAGTTCGCCAACATGCAGCGGTTGCGCCTGTTGCCAGGGAAGCTCTACCTGTTCCTCGCCCACGACAACGAGACCGACCCATACAAGGTCAAGCTATACGACAACTTGATGTGCGAGAAGGAACTCGAGTTGAAAACCGGCGCCCAGGTCATGTACCTCAAAAACCACCCCACCAACTTGGTGGTCAACGGCTCCATCGGCACGGTGGTGGGGTTCATGCCGGAAAAGCTCTTTTCGCTCGTGTTCGACGTGTTGGGCGAGCAGGCCTTCTGCAACGTCTCCCACGATCTCCAGCAGCTTCTCCTCCTCTTGTGCGGCTTGGTAGGCCGTCGCACCATGACTCCGGAGCAGTCCAAGATTTTCAGCAACCTTCTGCCCGATTTGCATGCCAAGGCCGGCGCGTTCGTGATGGAGGCATACAAGCAGAACCCGGATGACGAGTGCATGCCGTTGGTCAGTTTCATCGTCGACGACTACCCCACCATTCTTTTTGTCCGCCGCGAAGACTTCACCGTGGACCAGGCCCACACCACCATCGACTCGGGCCTGAATGAGAACATGGTGCGCCAGCAGCTTCCATTGCTTCTTGCGTGGGCCATGTCCATCCATAAGGCCCAGGGCCAGTCGATCGACCGTCTACGGGTCGATTTGCGCAAGATCTTCGAGCGGGGCCAGGTGTATGTCGCCTTGTCGAGAGCCACCAACAAGGACCACTTGGAGGTGATGAATTTTGACCCACGCCGAATCACCGTGGCTCCCGAGGTGAAGGAATTCTACAGCCAGATTACGGCAGCAAAGTAGGACCAACCGTCGCATATTTCATGGTTACACGGAATCGCGCTCCACTGGCACCACTGTCTCCGCTCTCCACACTGCGCGCTCCACTGACACCCCTCTTATCTGCATTCCTCCCATCACATATATAATGATAGGCTACATAACTATATCCCGGCTAATACCCCGGCTATGCTGAACAGCAGGAAACATTGTTCGGTGTCGTAAGTTGCTCCAATTTCTGTCCGTCCCGCCTCCGCTAACATTTAGCTGCCATAATTGCCGCTTGAAAAAGGTACCGATCTCTTTCTAACCACCGCACTTGCGTCATGAGTACTAACACCACAGAAACGATGTGACGACCAGGAAGTATGTGCCAATTGCAACCGCGCGGGTCTCGAATGCATTAGGCCCCATAATGACCGAAGAAGCGTTCGCCTCACCACTTCCGAAATTGACCGGCTTCGCGCAGAAGTCAACAGCCTCCAATCTACTCTTCTGAAAATCCACTCCATAGCCACGAAAAAAGATGTCAATGGCCTTGGCAAAATCCGGGATATACTCCTGGCTTCAAAACCACAGGAAAATGTGGTAAAATCCACAAAAAAGCTACAGGTGTCGATAGGTTCGTCTAGTGGAGGAAGCTTTTCCATCTTCGGACCCACTTCTGCCTTCTATAACGTGGTGGATATGAATTCCAGTGCTATATCCACTGAGCTGTCAGGAAATTCGTGGCTCAGTCTGTCGCTGTTGATGCTATGCATATCGAACTTCTTCAAGTGGCAATATCCAGATATTGCTACCTTCATACATCGCGAGAGCTTTCTCAATGACTTTTTCAATTTCAAACCCAACAATCAGTATTGTTCTGAAGAATTGGTTTATGCGATTGCCGCGCTCGGTGCAAAATGCTCCAACGATGGAAACGTTCACCGATTGGCGTCCTCATTTTTTGAGACCTCCAAGATCAAGATTTTCTCGAAGAAAATATGCCAGCCACAAATATGCACCTTGCAGGCATTGCTTTGTTTGGCTCTTTATGAGCTCGGTGATGGAAATGCTTCGGCTGCATGGATGTTGTCTGGAATGGCCATCCGTATGGGATACGATTTGGGGTTTCAGCTAAATCCTAGTGACTGGGCCATTGCAGATTCTGAATCAACAAATCAGCAAGTTGTTATTGGCAATATGGACGTACTGGTACGTTCCAGAATATATTGGGGGTGTTATATTTTCGATCATTTTGTGAGCTTGCTAATGGGTCGGCCGGTCACGGTGCGAAAGTCTGAAGCCTCAATTCCCTCGAGTGAGAACCTTCCAAATTCGAAGGATATTGAAGACTACATATTCCAACCCAAAATGGGTCCCGGTTTTGTGGAGAATGTGGATCCTTCGGCGACAATCGAGCCGCTTTGCACTTTGAGCGAATGCATTGGCTTACTTTTATCTGATATATTCTCTGCCGAGTCAAACGAAGATAATTTTGCCTTTCTCACTAATGAGAAATTGGATGAGTACAATGAGTTTTTGAGCAAGTGGCGGCGCACACTCCCACCGGAAATGAAATGGAAGAAAACCCAAATGAAATTGCAGTCTTACAATCCTACCCTAATGAATGTGAGATTATACTACTACGTGGTTTTGATTTGCTTGAATAGGCCGTTCATCACTGCAAAAGAAGATAGCTCGTTAAATAAGTCGCCGCTAGAGTTATGCAACATGGCCATCTCTGAATTGGCCATATGCCTCGACAAATTCAATGATGCGGGGTTTCCTCCGTCGGTTCTTATCGTCTATTCTTCGATCTTGGCAATCAGTGTAATCTTACTGAAGTTGCATGCTCCCGCCAAGAGCTCAAATGTTTCTGAAGACGATTTGGCGAATTTAAGAGTATACTACACCTCTATTTCCCGCTCTTGTACCAGTTGGAAGTTGGCGTCCAAGTCGCTCATGTTTATCAAGAGGAAAGTAGCTGAGATGCAAATACCAGCGGTAGCCAGTGTGTTTGAGACTGCGGAAGAAGCTTACCAGCACCAATTGTCAGAAAAAGAGGTGGATCAGATACTAGAGCTAAGCGATGATTTTTCTTCCAATAGCCAGGATAATCTCTGGTCCGGGTTCTTCGAGTTTTTCAACCATGAAGATGGTCGGGTTTGCTGAAGCCCCACTACTCTTACTATGTAGGTAAAAGGTCTCTATGCATACTGCGCATGTAGTTGCGACTGTGTTGATCTCGCGCGCACTAATTTGACACTTCTCCATTCTTTGTTGAAATATTGCCACCCATGAGCGAAAAATTCTCAGGCCATTCGGGTGATCCTGGAGATCTTGGATATAATGGCTTCGTTGTTTCTCTCTTTTATTTGGCCCCTGTGTCAGTGGAGCAAATCAGTGATCCTAATGTCATTATCGCTCTCAAGGGCCTCACGAGGAAAAACTCTGTCACAAAGGAAAAGAGGCTTGCTGAGTTCTCAAGAATGATTTCCAATGAACTTATAGATATTCATGACACTATTATACTCATGTGCTGGATCCAGTTGTATCCACGTCTCGCCATTGATAGCTCCAAAACTGTGAGAATGTTGGCGCACCAAATCCAGGCCACCTATTTGGAAAAATTGGGTGGTAAGGAATTTAGCAAGTACTTGAAAAGTTCTATTCCTTCCTGGCTTCAATCCCTATACGACGAAAAGACTATCGCTGCTTCTTCTTATAAGTCTCTTTTGGAATCGTTTGCGAGTGACAAGGAAAGAGTTGATACAAAGATTTGGATTGTTTTCCACGAACAAATAATTAACTACTGCCATGCTGTTTTAGTTCACGAAACTGCTTCTAGTCTCACTGATGAACGGTCTGAGACAGCCGACGATGTGCTTCTCAAATACTATCGCGCGCAAAATGGCGCAATGCAGATGCTCTTGAAGATTATTACTTTGGCCAATACCATTGAAGGCTTTGTGGTCTCAGAGCAATCTATGGATCAAATCAATGAGATTCTCGGTCATGAAACCTTCTGGGATGGCATTGGAATGTGCTGCGCCGGTGATTCTATCAATATCGGTGTGTTCAAAGCATACTTATCTCTCATTAAGCTCTTATTTGCCGTTAATCATGAAGGTGAGCCCAATCAATTCACGCTTAGATTATCAGATGTGAAGAACATTTTCAAAACTGTCTCCAAAAAGTTCATCAAGCATGTGAAATTGCAAGCACATTCGGGATCCACTATTGTCTATTCCTCTATAATGATTGAGTTTTGGCAAACATTGACTGCATTAACTGCCGTAACTTCCTGGAAGGCAGAAATACGCAAGAAGCTTAAGATCAAAAAGAATTTTTGGGTCTTGGGTGGTTCCAAGAGTTATCTGCGCTTGAAACTGTACATTAAGTTGGGTCCATGCCAATCTGATCCTTTATATTACATAGTGTTGAAGGATTTTTTCTTGGTCCTAGCAGAGGCTGATATTCAAAGTGACGATGATTTCTCTTTCATTAGCTTTACGTCCTCTAAAGACGCTAAAGCCATCCTTGAGTCGTCCCTCGGGGCCCAATTCAAACAGATCGGAAACCTCAATGGATTTGCTTACAAGAAGACATGTGCCAAGTGCCTCTATCTGGTATTTAATACTTTCCAATTGCTGGACTCTGATCGCCGCAAATATGTCACCTACTTATTTGCTCTCGTTTTAGATGGACTTTCACTTCCAACTAGAAGGGCAAACGAAAAGGCGTTAAAAGTTGAATCGGTGGCAGATCTCGCAAGATTCGCCGAAAAAAATAACATAGAATTGCTTACCTTCAACTCCTCCCTCGTGGACCACTTTGGTAAGGGTGATAGTCTTATTGTTGAGAATTATCAATTTACCAACTCTTTGGAGGCCATTTGTGATACTTACATTTCAACTATTTTTAAGTTGAGTTTGGGTAGTGCTACAATTGATGATCTTGAAAGCAAGACACTTAAAGCGCTTGAAGAGCTTTATGAACCCTCGGAGGTATCTTCGGCATTTGAAACTTTAATTTTCTTGCTTCGCAATACCTCCACTGTAAGCGAAGCCGTTGAAGAATGGGCTGGATCTTTGGCTAGTTATATTACTGAAGATTTTGTGGATAAACCTTTGAATGTTTTAGAGCTTCTTTTAGAGAGAAACGTCGAAATGAATAAATCCGAAGTTTTCGGCGACTTTTACTCTAAAATTTTGGAAGTGGCTAATTCTAAGCTTCCAAAACTCATGGAAATTACCGAAAGATTCGGCGTCGACGTCAGAAACATTGAGGAGATTTGGAATTATCTTCTCTCCTTATCAAAGAAAAGAGACAGATCTGATTCTGAAAATGCTATTATTTTTGGAATTCTCAACGAACCTGAGATTTTTGCCAATGTTGTTGGCTCCTCTAACACCGAGGTATTTAAGCTTGATCTCATTAAGAATCTTTCGAAGAGAAACATTCCATTTCATATTTCTGAATCATTGATGCTGTATTTCGAGGATTTGATTTTCTTGGCTGTTTCTACTATTTCTTCTAGAGATTCTCAGGCATTTTTGGCATTGGTGGAAGATAAAGATTTGGTTTCCGCGTCGGTGTTCAGATTTACTGCTGAAAGGGATTTCAAAGATGATTTTGCGGCCATCTCTGGTTTTATTGCCCAGCATTCCGATTTATTACCCGTTGAGTCCTATTACGAAGCGGTGACTCAAGCTTTGGATTCACTTGATCATTCATCTATTGCAATTGCCAATCCATTGGGGCAAGCTGTGCACATGGTCAAAAGCAATGGAGTTCATGGACCTTCTTTGAACGAGCACGTTCTTTCCATTGGTAAATTTCTTCTTACTTACCTCCAGAATAACTCTGCTAATCCTACAACCACTTTAATCATTCTAGTCGGTCTTTGTGCTGAATATGCACAAGACTACAATTTTGTTGTCGATGTTGATAATTCAAGCACCTTCCATCTTGATTTGAAGAATGATCTCTTAGCTTTCCTCATTGGCCATTCCTCAATTGATGATGTCGGTATAACTAATACATTCAATGGAACGATACAGGAAGAAGGCTCCTTATTATTTGAAATTGAGAGGTCCATTTCAAATAGGGGGCCTTACAGCTCTCTTCTGTATTATCATGCCCGGGTTCTCGTTGCCCTTTTTGAGCCTGTTTTTGAGGAGATGTCGTTGGCAACGTTTGAAGCGCTTGATATCCAATACTCAAAGTTAGCGGCACACCCCTTGAAGCTTTCTGTTTTAGCGTGCACCGCTAGGAAGTTTGCAAGAGAGACTCAAAAGTTTGATAGAATCAGGGGCTATGTATTTGGCGAGATCTTTGGCGTAAGATCTTCGTTGCAAATTTTGAATGAAGCGCCCACATGGCTCTCATTAGCTTCGGAATTTTTGAAGCTAGAGTCTTTTAGTATGACAACTGAGATTTTGCCTAAACATAAATTAGGTATGCTCATCAGTCATATATCTGGATGGTTGGAATCCGACGTTGCATATGACGATGAATTTATCAGAATAAGATGCCTTCTTGCCAATTTTTTGGCGTTGCTAATTACTAGTTGCGGTGAGCAGTTGCCAGAAAAGACTTGGGAGCTTTCAGTTAATTTATGCCTCAATAACTTTGCAACAGTTCAAGCTAACTCGGATGCTTTAGAATTGAAGTACTTTTCCATGAAGTTGCTTCTTGTCTTATCGAAATATCCTGTGGAGGAAAATTTTTCTGTTTGGACAGAAAGCAAGAAATCTATTATCGAGGAGTTGATCGACTTAATGGTGAACAAAGAGGCTGAAGAGTATTGCTCAAAGTGTCACAATCAACCTGTTTTCTTATCCAATGATTTAATGGAGAGAATTTTGAAGAAAGAGAAGGTATCGCAAAAAATCATTGGCGATAATGCGGAGAGTCTTTACTATTTACTTACAAACTCTAAATTTTTGAGTATGCAAAGGTTGGCAGCTCTATTTTTGGAGAAATATATTTGGGAAGTGCAAGATACATTTGTTATTGAGTACGAGCTCCTGAAGTCTAACCTTGGAGAAGGTAATGATAGTGCTCCAGCGTCATTACCTGATGTTTTATTACACTCCATTACAGAGTCATCTCATAAAATGGAAGATGCCCTTTACTCTGGGGAATATTTCATTCTGGCAAGATATTTGTGGAGTTGGTTGCTCATATTTGCTCATTTCAAAAATGCCACTCACTCCATCAAGACGTGCTACATTAATCAATTGAAAGAAAATGGCGTCATGGCCGACCTTTTCAGCTCCATTTTCGCTGTGGTTGATGTTTCAGATGCAAGCTTCTTAAAAACACTCGTCACAGAACCTTTAGACAAGAATGCAAAGGTAAATCCAGAAAACTGCAAAATTCAGTCTTACAGTATTGCAGATGGATGTATTGGGGAATCTGTTTCTTACGAAATGCATTTCGTGCTTGTTCATTTATACTATTTGAGCTTTCAATATTTAGGTGCTCAAGTCCTGCAGTGGTTCCATGAGATACGAGACTTGCAATTGAAGAAGCTGGTTGAAAAGTTCTCTGTCCGGTTTGTTTCGCCACTCTTGATTTCAAAGTTACTTTTTGATGTTGAACAGGCAAAGGCTAAGTTGACTGAGAAGGACGAAAACCTTTCAATCAAGATTAGTAAGGTCTCGAACGAAATCAAATCCGTCTACGAGATTGATGAACAGACAATGGAGATGGTGGTCAAGATCCCAGAAGCATTCCCTCTTACTAATGTCAGTGTTGAAGGGCCAATGAGATTGGGGGTTAAAGAAAACCAGTGGAAAGCCTGGTTACTTGCGTCCCAAAGGGTCGTCTCCTTAATGAATGGGTCTATTATTGACTGTATTGAGCTTTTCAACAGAAATGTGAACCTCCACTTTTCTGGCTTTGAAGAATGTGCAATTTGTTACTCCATTTTACATCAAGATCACTCTTTACCATCTAAGGTGTGTCCTACCTGTCTGAACAAATTCCACTCTGCCTGTCTTTATAAGTGGTTCAAAAGTTCGGGCAGTAGCACCTGTCCATTGTGTCGGTGTGCTTTCAACTTTAAAGCTGCGCGTGCTTAAGATCTTTTTGGTGCAAAGCGCGACAAGCTTGGATTTCCCATGCCTCTTTGAGGTACTGTTGCATTGGGTGCTTGATTTTTGGCTAATGCCCAAGGCGCAGCAGTCATGGATATGTTTGATCGAGTTGTCTTCTGACCCTGCAAGCCCGCGATTAATCCGGGTATTTCTGGATGTTCGTCTTCTTCCTCAGCTGGCTTTTCTTCGGGTTGCCTAGTCGGCAAGTCTTTTGATGTTTGGGCATCCTTCCAAGGGAAAAGGCCCTCACCAAACCAAAAGTGTTGCACAACCGGAAATTTGCCGAACACCTCCACTTCATACATTTTTAATAAACCCGAAAGGACTTTGGACCATAACGACACCGACCGGTGTATGTCAAAGAGAATAGGCGAGTGCTCGTGGAACGGGCCGTTTTTTAGTTTGAAGATGAATGCAATTGCGTTCACGTAAAGGTTTGACAACTGAAAGGTTTCGATTGTCTCAGGCGACAACACATGCTGAACAGAGGGAATATAGCGTGAGCTTGATTTCACGTCCTCTTGGTTGAATTGGGCTGCTCCCAAAATGTATATGAAGTGAAAATGGTCGTCTAATCCCCATACTCCATGAGAACCAGCGGGTTCCAAATTGTAATCGATGATGAGCCGACGTACCAAGTCATAGTACTTAGCAAAAACCGCCAACAAGTCTGAGCCTTCAATGTCATGTCCAATGACATTGCACTCTGTAAGGCCGCCTAAAAAGGCTATGAATGAGAGTTCGTGACCCAGGCCATAGTCAAGGCGAAGTGAAGATCCAAAGGAGTTCACCAAATAGTACTCGAGCTCATCGCGAGCTCCAGCATTGGAAACAAGAGTAGAGAGCAACAAACCAGCATTGGATTCCACTTTTGCATGCCAATCTCTGCAAGCCATATTTCCGAACCGGCGAGGGCCCTTCAACGGCGGAGTGTCATCAATTAGAGTGTTGAATTGATCGAGTATATCCACAATTTTTTTAGCCGGTTCTGATAAATTGTCAAAGGAACCAGGAATTGGCTTGGAGACTCTGGACATATCTTGTTTGCGGGTCACAATAGTAGGGTCCAAGCATCCTTGGGGCACATCTGTTCCTTTCACCTTGCTTATGAAGAAGGTGATGGTTTGGTGGAGTCTCTTGTATGCAAGCGACCTTTGGAAGTATTCCAAATCGGCAGAATCGAAAATATGTTTTGTCGGGGTCGAAAAGTGTGACATTTCTATGAACGGTGGTTTAGAAACTATAGATGATAGTTACAAGACACAAAGGTGGGCCGGAGTACGATTGTTGTTGTCTGCAGTATTTGTGTTTGGAGTGCGCCGATTACCCCAGAGGTGGGAATAAATCATTAATTTCCTTTTTCGGTTTTATGGGGGAGATGTCGGGTGACAATGCGTTCCTTCGGGTTCTCTTTGTGGGGCTCAGTTCTGGTGAACTTAGACGAGACGATATCGGCATTTTTTCTTGCTCTTTAGACTGTAGCAAAATGGGGCCGCTCGCGAGAGTGTTTTTCATGGACATGTAGTGAGAAGCGGAATTCGCAGTTTCGGACTCTTCGTCCGAAACGACAAAAAGACTGTCTTGAAATGGATTGGTGATTCCTTGTGGCAGGAAGAAAGAGGTGACTTTCGATTGGCCTGGAAGTTGCACATGCGATCTTCGCCGGGGCTTCCCCCGCAGATTATCTGTCCTAGACGGTGATGTGCCATCCTTTTCTGATTTTCTTGGAGACGACTTCGAAGAGGATTTCCTTGAAGGCGACGTCTCTGGCAGTGTTTTCTTCGTGGGTGACTGTTTTGGGGGCGAGATTGTCCTTGATGAATTTTTTATATCATATGTTGGCTTCTGCGGAGAATGCAATACACCACTCGTTGAAGTTGCGGTGGATTTCCGTGGCAGCATACCAGGCCAGATCAGATCAAGCGTAGTTCTTTGCGGAGGGGGTTTTTTCTTGGGCGATTTTCTGGGGGATTTCTGGTTTTCGAAGTTTAAGACATAGTCTGCAGCAACTAGCCTCACGGCAGACAAGGGCACCTCAATTTGCAATATCTTTTCATCATCGTAGTCAGCTTGAGTCGGCTGCAAATCCAAGTTATTTTCGTCCCCTGATCCTTCTTGTTTCCTCTCTGATTCTTCCAGCTCCTTGTAGCTGTCTGGCCCATATGGAAGGGGCCCGCCCTTCTTATAGTAGACAGCTTCGTTTAGCTTCTGGCGGTGGAACTTAAGAACAGCAGTGGGTACGTTGTCCACGACTTTTGTTCTGGCTAGCTCAATACACTCGTGGTATCTTTGCTCTGCCAAGAGCTTAACCACGAACGCCTTTAATGAGAACTTACGTTCGTTGGGTAAAGCGTAGCTGTCCCTGACCAAGTTTTGAGCTCTACCGGCTCCAGTAAACGATTGTACTCCTTTTGAGATTACCAGTGTCCCTATGGTTGATGCAGAGCAAACGAGGTTGAATCTCTTCGCCTGTGAGTCGATGTTGACAGCCAAGTCTGCCGTCACTGCCTCGAGTTCAGCGAAACTTACAGAGTATGGGGTAAATTTGAATATTTTGCGGTTTACCAATGGGAAGAGGTATAGAAGAGCATAGTAGTCGTCAACATGTACCTTTCCCTTCATGGTAGCCATTCGGCCGAAAACAGATATCGCCAGCGTGCGCAAGTACGTATCCAAGTACTTGTTGAAAGCCGCAAGTGCCTCTGCGCGGTCGAGCTCCGGCTTCAAAGCATGGAATGGATCAGGCAGGAGCAGAGCTCTCTCCGGAAGCACAAGTGCATCAGTTAACATCCGCGAAAAGTCTGGTAGGGCTCCAAAATCCTGGGTCTTTTTCCGCGGCGAGTCCTGGAGCAAGGTTGTGCCGCACAAGGCAATCTCCTTAGCACGAGTGATGCCTATACTCTCAACACCCGAGGAGTAGTCGCCTCCACGTAGAACAGCCACAAGCACCAATCTGTCCTTCGAAAGGCCCGTTCGTTCAGCAACATGGTCCATGTACACCGGAGTCACATAATAGTCTGTGGAGCTAAGCACCGGGTTGTTTTCGTCGTCAAAGAACTTCACGCGATTAAAAAGCCGGAGCATCTGCGTGGCGCCGAAGACCAAGGTGTCGGAGTCGTCCGACACTACATAGTCCACCACGCCGATACGCTGAAGCCACGCACACTCAGCCTCGGCCTCAGCAGGCGCCTGGACGTAGTCAATGCAGTTGCGAGCAAGAATTTTTTTGATTTGCTCCACCAATACCAGATCCTCGCCATAAGTGGACGGCGACACCGTGTGGAAATACCGAATGGCCTCATCGTAGGACACCGAACCTGCAATGTGGGGAATATGGCCGTGGCGAAGCTTGCCGGGCTTATACTTGCCGTCGAACACCACCACAAACAGCACGTTGCACCGCACAAGGTACCATAGCTTGGCCATGAAGTTGCGGATGATACGGCGGTGGTTGGCGGGGTTGTCTTCCGATTCCGGAAGCTGAGACCAGAACATGAACATGTATGCGTCGACAGCCAAGCGAGGCGGGCGAGCATGTTTAGCGATGAACTGATCGAGAAACACGGGAAATGGAATGCGCTCATCGCAAGCGGAGCTCACGATGGGCCAGAGATCGGCAATACCCATGGCATGGGTGGATTAAGACAGGTGCTGACAATGAGCAGAAGGTGGCGCGCGCATTGCTGGAGTAGGAGGAATGAGCCTATCGACGAGAGCGAGGCCCCGGAATAGCACGGTAGCGAGAACGAAGTATGATTGATGTGGATGTAGGATATTATACTGAATAGTGAATTTTAAGTTGATTGAAGCAGTTTCTGATTTTTGAGTGACATCTTAGAGATTTGTTGGAGGTTGTCACTTGGGTGCGAAAAATACAAACCGGCAGACGGAGGCGGTTATGGAGAAGAAACAGGAAGGAGAAAAAAAGGAGGAGGAGATTTTACTATGAGGGGAGAATTAAGTCCTGAAGGTTAGGTATGAAGAGTGAGCAGAGCGTGACAAGGTGGGTGAACCAGAGACGGGGGAGTGAACCCGATGAGAGTTAGGCGAGCGCATGGAAACACCCTTGAGAAGCGAAGCACAGACTCGAGGAACTGTCACACTAGATTATGAGCAGATTTTCTACAAAGGTAACCCTTTCCCATTCCACCATTGCACTACCTCCGTCGCTCTCTTTTCTCTACGTATGCTCTACTCATGCTCGTATACTCTCCACTCTCCACTCTCCACCTCCACTCTTCACCTCCACTCTTCACTACTCTCTACTACTATTTCCCCCATTCTCTACTCTTTCCCCCATTCTCTACCCTTTCCCCCATTCTCTACTCTTTCCCCCATTCTCTACTCTTTCCGCCCATTATCTCCTCCACTATTGCACCCTGCCCCCAACGTCGGAAACAAAACAGCCCGGCGTATCGGCAATTATCGCGCCGCATGGGACAAAACGTCGGGTGGAACCGCAGGCTGGGCCGCCACCTAGGTGCACTCCCCTGGGAGAAGCTACCACTTGCTTGAACGCCATCTACGCCACGTCAATTCCCCTCTCCTCCCTCCCCTTTCCGCCCTCCCCTCTTCGGTCTCCCCTCTCCTCCATCTGTTTCTCTCCGTATGCTCGCCGCGTTCTCTCTCACCGCTCCCGCTCCACCTCGCACCGACTCCGCAGGCCGTCTGCACACCCGAACCTACACACCGTCTACCCACTTCTGATTTCCCCAGACGTCAACACCACCCCCCTCGCCCCTCCCACGCGCAATGATACAAGACAACCTCGGGCAGCTTGTGTGCGGCGGCTTCCAGGGCACCGCCGTCACGCCGCAGGCGTACGAGCTCATCGTCAAGTACAAGGTGCTGACGATGATTCTCTCGCGGCGCAACGCCCAGCTGGTGGAACAGATGCTGCGGCTCATCCGCGATCTTCAGCGCATAGCGCTCGAGCAGGCGCACTACAAGTACCCGCTCCTTCTCGCGGTGGACGCGGAGGGCGGCATGCTCAACCTGCTCTTCGACCCCAAGGACTTGACCCAGTTCCCCGGCGCCATGGCGCTCGCGGCGTCGGGCGACGTGGACTTGGTGTACGCGGCGTCGCGGGCCATGGCGCGCGAGCTCCGCCACATGGGCTTCTCCATGGTGTTGGGCCCGGTGCTCGACGTGATCACCAAGATGCTGGCGCAGTTGGTGTCGGTGCGGGCGTTCGGCACCACCGTGGAGGACGTGACCCGCTACGGCATGGCGTGCGCCCGCGGCTTGCGCGACGGCGGCCTCATCACCGTGGGCAAGCACTTCCCCGGCATCGGCGCCGCCAGCGTAGACCTGTTGCTCGAGTTGCCCATCATGACCGAGTCGTTGGACCAACTCCGGCGCGTCAACGTGGTGCCGTTCGACGAGCTCATCCGCGCCGGGGTGTTGGACGGCATCAGCGCCGCAGGCTGCGGCGTGCCCATGGTATCGCCGGACGAGACCCACGCGTGCTTGCTGCCGGTGTTGCTCACCCAGCTTCTCCGCCGCGAGTTGCACTTTGACGGCTTTGTCATCTCCGAGTGCCTCGAGATGGACGCACTCTACCACCTGATCGGCCTCGGCCAGGGCGCGGTCATGGCGGTGTGCGCCGGCTGCGACTTGGTCATGTGCTGTCACGACTTCAAGCGCCAGGTGGAGGCCATCGACCTGCTTGCCAAGGCCTTGGCCAACGGCATGCTCGACGAGGCCATCATCCTGGCGTCCATGCGCCGCATCGAGGCGGTCCAGCGCCGCGTGGCCCTGTGGGGCGACATCTTCCCCGACGGCGCCGGCGCACCACTCCCGCCGTTGTTCCGCGTGGCCCACCCGGACTGGTGGCGCGACCACCAGCTGCTCGCCAGCCGCGCCTACCGCCTGTCCATCACCTTGGTGCGCGACTTTGAGGACTCGCTCCCGCTCACAAAGTGGGGGCCGCCGCCACTGAAACACCCAGACCTGCCGCACGGTGACCGCGGCCACGACAGGACTGCGGATGGTGCTCATCCCACCGGGGCCCCCGCCCCCAACCTTAACGCGGACCTCGCGCTGGACCTCAACCCGGAGCTCTCGCTGGAAAATAATCCGGAGCTCCTGCTGGAGCTTGATCCGGCGCTGATGCCGAACTCAGCCCGAAGCACAAACCGCTCGCTGACACCCAAGCCAGATCCACCAGTCGAACCCGCAGACAGCATTCTCTTGCTCACGCCCCTCCTCAACCCCGTGTACCCCATCGTGCGTGCCGCCGGGCTCCACACCGGCGAAGAGGTGTTCCAGCGGTTTGGCGAACAGCTCGCGCTGCATCCCGCCAATCGCTTCAACGTGCTCCACACCACCTACACCGCCAACGGGCTCACCGCGTTCCACGAGCAGCTCATTACCAATGCCAAGGCCGTGGTAGTGGTCACGTCCGAGGCGCTGCGCAACATGTACCAGATTGGCATCGTCAAGTACGTGTCGGTGCTCTGCGGCGCCGCGCCGCTGGGGCTCCTGCGGTCGCGCACGCCGCAGCTGCTCGCCAAGCCGTTGGTGCTCGTGGCCACGCTGAGCCCCTACGACTTCTTCTACAACCGCACCATCGGCTCCGCGTACTTGTGCTGCTACGACTACACCGACAGCGCGCTTGACGAGGTGGTGGCCGCGCTCATGGGCGACTTTGTGCCGCTGGGGTGCGTGCCGGGCGAGAAGAAGTACAACCACGCCAAGCGGCGCCGGCTCTCAGAGGCGGTGGGGGCATCCGCGGGCGCGCCCAAGATTCGGCGCGCGGTGCCGCCCACCCGCCGATGGTTGGTGGACGAGTTTGACGCTGCGCGCGACTGGCGCGGGCTCCTCACGTTGGTCAAGGCCAACAAGTCGGCCGAGTACTCCGACGAATACGTGCGGCGGCTCTTGATGCTCTTGCACTCGCATGTGGGCACGCAGAAGCACTTCGTGGTGCGCAACTCCTCGCTCAACATTCTTTACGGCGTGGTGTTCACCTGGGTCGAGGACGCCGCCTCCCCCAACACCCCGGACACCCACCGCTTGGGCAAGATCTTGTACCTCTTGGTGGACCGCACCAAGCGGCTCCAGCTGGTGGGACGCAACTTACACGCGCGCGCGGTGCGCTACCTCTACAAGGAACAGGGCTGCACCGACATCCAGTTGGGGTGCAGCTTCCCGTTGATCGGGTTCCAGGACCCTGCGTTCATGGCCACAGACCCCACCATCATCTCGTTTCTCAACGTCACCGGCTGGTCGGTGGGCGACCTGTGCCTGCTGCCCAAGCTCCACGCCATGGTGTTGACGGGCCTTGCCGACTGGGCCGTGCCCCACAAGATCTTCCGCGAGTTGACTATTGTCGGGGTGCGGTTTGACATTTGCCAGGAGCTGGCCAAGCTCGACGGCCTCCTCGCCCGCGCCACCGACGGCGACGGTGCCGGCGCCGAGTCCCAGGGCCACCGCCACGTGCGCCAGTTGTACAAGCAGGCGGCCACGCGCATGACCAGCACCTTCTCCCACGAGGCCAAGGTGATCATCGCGTTGGAGCCCGCCAACCAGAGCGTGATCGGCAGCATAGTGCTCTTCACCAACAAGAGCGCGCTTGCGCGGTTCTACCCATTCATGGAAAACAGCTCTGCGGCCAAGACTCTTGTGGGCGGCATAGTGTGTCCCGTGATTGACCCGTCCTACTCCAACCTCACCGAGATTTTGAAGTTTGGCCTCATCTGCTCCGCCATCACCTACTTGCGCACCAATTTCTGCGAGAACCCGCAGGCGCGCATGGACAAGTGCATCATGATGGACGTGCCCGACGACAAGTCGTTCGAAGGCGTGAAGGACATTGGCTTTGACCAATGGCACGAGTACCGTGAATGCTACGACCGCCTGAGTGGTGCCACCTTGATGCTGGAAGATGCGTCGTAGGAGGTGACCATTTGATGGCTCGCGGTATGGCGCCTCACCCTGCACGGGCCGGCGTCACTGCACGCTGGCGTGCTCGGCATCTTGGGTTTTGCACTGTGGGCCTACAATGCGGCACTATACCGCGGGCCAAAGATCCCATGGACAAGTACGGACAAAAACGACGGATCCATTCTTTTCTTTTTTTTTTTTTTTATTTATTTCACTAATCTCCACTCCCTTTTACCACCTCCGCCCTTCGCCCGCGTGTACTATAACCCAACACATTGTAATATCTTTCTGCCTCAACCACGGCGCCAAAACCAGCCACTCTGGCGCGCCCTATAGTGATGTTCCCCGCATAATCCTGTGTGGCGGAACGTGGAACGTGCGAAGTAACCACTCCCAGCACATGAAATGCACCGTCACGTCCCAACTGCCAACCTCCGTAACGGGCGCGGAATGGTTTGCAGTCCGGAGAACAATTCTGGCACCACTTTGAACAACTCCTTGTCAACCCAGTTCCGCGTAATAGGAGGGGCTGACCCCGGGGTTCGGGTCCGGAACACTCACGCCGGAATGGGCGTGTGACCGACTGTGTACAGTCCGTCTCCGTTGCTCCGGGGTAATCTGGGGCGCAAAATGGGCGGGTCCGGGATTTTCCTAGCGGTTCCGGTTCCACCCTAACGATCACACGGCCTTTTGTACCCCAGATTTTGGTTTGCTTCCCTTTCTCCGGGGCCAGACCCGTAGCCCTCAGGTTCCGATGGCCCGGGGCATATTTGCACCGACTATATAAAGCCTCTGCCATATCCCCAGTAGCTTGGAATTACTATAATCACCACTACCGAATCGTTTACAACAAAGTTACAAAATGGTTCCTCCTGTTGCTGTCGAATCCTCGTTGAAATTCAACCACCCTAACATCAAGCCTAACACTGACCCAGTGGTGCAGAACTTGTCTCTTAAGAGCGATGTTCTTATCAGACACAATGCTCCTCCTCCAACTTTGTACGAAGATGGTTTGTTGGAGAAGGGTACTTTCATCTCTTCCACCGGCGCTTTGATGGCGTACTCGGGCGAGAAGACCGGCAGATCGCCAAAGGACAAGAGAATTGTCGAAGAAGAAACCTCGGCCGACAATATTTGGTGGGGTCCGGTCAACAGAAAAGTGGACGAGTTGACGTGGAAAATCTCCAGATCCAGAGCGTTGGACTACTTGAGAACCAGAGAGAAGTTGTTTGTCGTTGACGCTTTTGCCGGCTGGGACCCAAGATACAGAATTAAAGTTAGAGTCGTTTGTGCCAGAGCGTACCACGCTTTGTTCATGACCAACATGTTGATCAGACCCACCAAGGAAGAGCTCGAAAACTACGGCGAGCCAGACTTTACCATCTACAATGCCGGTCAGTTCCCCGCCAATGTCCACACCAAGGGTATGACCTCTTCCACCTCGGTGGAAATCAATTTCAAGGCTATGGAGATGGTCATTTTGGGTACCGAGTACGCCGGTGAGATGAAGAAGGGTATCTTCACTGTCATGTTCTACTTGATGCCTATCAAGCACCAGGTGTTGACGTTGCACTCCTCTTGTAACCAAGGTGACGAGAAGGGTGATGTCACCTTGTTCTTTGGTTTGTCTGGTACCGGTAAGACCACCTTGTCTGCCGACCCAAAGAGAAAGTTGATTGGTGATGACGAGCACTGCTGGTCTGACCAAGGTGTGTTTAACATTGAAGGTGGCTGTTACGCCAAGTGCTTGGACTTGAGTGCGGAGAAGGAACCGGAGATTTTCAACTCCATCAAGTTCGGTGCCATCTTGGAGAACGCCGTCTACGACCCTAACACCAGAGTTGTTGACTACTCCAACTCCGATATCACCGAGAACACCAGATGTGCCTACCCTATTGAGTTTATTCCCTCGGCCAAGGTCCCATGTTTGGCTGACACCCACCCAACCAACATTATCTTGTTGACTTGTGACGCCTCGGGTGTGTTGCCTCCAGTGTCCAAGTTGACCAACTCTCAAGTGATGTACCACTTCATTTCCGGTTACACCTCCAAGATGGCCGGTACTGAAGAGGGTGTCACCGAGCCAGAGGCTGTCTTCTCTGCTTGTTTCGGTCAGCCATTCTTGGTGTTGCACCCCATGAAGTACGCTCAACAATTGGCGGACAAGATTTCTCAACACAAGGCCAACGCCTGGTTGTTGAACACCGGCTGGGTCGGTTCTTCTGTCGCCACTGGTGGTAAGAGATGCTCTTTGAAGTACACCAGAGCCATCTTGGATGCCATCCACAGTGGTGAGTTGGCCAAGTCCGAGTACGAGGTTTTCCCAACATTCAACTTGAACATTCCAAAGTCTTGTCCAGGTGTTCCATCTGAGATCTTGAACCCAACCTCCGCTTGGACGGAAGGTGAGGCGTCGTTCAAGAAGGAGGTGAAGATTCTTGCCGGCAAGTTTGCTGAGAACTTTGTCAAGTACTCTGAACAATGTACTGAGGAGGTGAAGGCTGCCGGTCCAGAAGCTTAAAATATTGGTTTTACGATTTTGGGAGTATTGTTTACATGGATATCAATAAAATGAAAAACGGATAAAGCAGTAGTGTATTAGGAGCAAGGCAGAGGCTGCGGATTACGGAGCGCGGAATGAAGCTGATTGTCTATGATTCAGTGCAGAAACGTAGCGATAGCGAGGCTAACCACCGCATTTCACCCGCCGCGCATGAATGCCGTTGTGACATCCCCCGTTTCTCTGAAGAATGCGCTCCACCACACAAGAACTAGGCCCCACGCGAAAGCAGAGAAATGAACGGGTATAAAAACGAAATGCGAGCGGCCCGATATACCGCTTGGTTATGGCACAAAGCAGGGGAAACCAAGGCGAACCCAGAAACAACCGACTGCAAACTGCAGTGTAGTACCAACGGACAGACACACGCACCACCCGAATGGAGCAAAAATCACATTCCTCTTCAAACCTCCAGGAGAAAAAACAGTAGACGTGGCATTGTTGCACCCAGAGTACAAAAGCAGAAGCATGCCACACCCGGGCAAAGAAAAGACCCCAGTAGCATGAGCCAGGCGCATCTGCAGCAGATTCACGCCCCAGCAGAGGCACAAATGGCGCTTCAGTCGGTTTCGTGGCCGTGGCCGTCGGTTTCGTGGGGATGGATAGCGGTGGCGGTGGTGTGTGTACATCTCCTCGTACGGCGGATCCGGGTGGAAATTGCGTATCGGCGGTCTGGGGCGGTGTGGCCCGCTTACGGCACCGACAAATTTCTCGGGTTCAAAGTGGTGATGGAAATGCTCCAGCAGCGGCGCATCGGGCGGGCGCCGGACTTTTTCCAGCGAAAGTTCGAGGTGACGGGCGTCTACACCGGCGGGCTCCTTGTGGGCGGGCGGTATGCCATCACCACGCGCGACCCGGAGAACATCAAGGCGATCTTGGCCACGCAGTTTGGCGACTTTAACTTGGGCAACCGCCACAAGCACATCAAGGTCACGCTCGGCGACGGCATATTCACTCTCGACGGTGCCGGGTGGAAGCAGTCGCGCGCCATGTTGCGACCGCAGTTTGCGCGGGAGCAGATTGGCCATGTGCAGCTGTTGGAGCGGCATGTGCAGCGGCTCGCGGCGCACATTCGGCGCACCCAGGGCCAGCGGTTCGACATCCAGCCGCTCTTTGCCCGGCTCACGATCGACAGCGGCACGGAGTTTTTGTTTGGCGAGTCGTGCGAGGCGCTTCTGGACGACGGCGGCAGCGGCGGCGGCGGGCTCGATCCCGCGCTCAAGTCGGTGTTTGCCGAGGCGTTCAACTACACCCAGACGGTGTTGTTCCAGCGCCTCAGCGTGCAGAAGCTCTACTTTCTTGTGGACGGCCCGCGGTTCCGCCACCACAACCGCATTGTGCACCGGGTGGCGGACTTCTTCGTGCACAAGGCGTTGGCGGCCACGCCCGAGGAGGTGGAGAAGGCGTCGCGCGGCGGCTACGTGTTCTTGTACGAGTTGATGCGCCACACCCGCGACCCCAAGGTGTTGCGCGACCAGTGCTTGAATGTGTTGCTCGCGGCGCGCGACACCACCGCGGGCCTTCTCTCGTTCTGCATGTTCGAGTTGGCGCGCAACCCGGCGGTGGTGCGCGAGCTCCGCGCGGAGATTGCGCACCATTTTGGCGCCGGCGCCACCGCCGACGTGGGCGCGATTTCGTTCCAGTCGTTGAAAAAGTGCCGCTACTTGCGCGCGGTGTTGCACGAGACCCTCCGCCTCTACCCGGCGGTGCCGGCCAACTTCCGCGTCGCCACCCGCGACACCACCCTCCCCCGCGGCGGAGGGCCCGACGAGTCGTTGCCGGTGTTTGTGCCCCGCGGCACCATGTGCGTGTACCAGGTGTACTCGGTGCACCGCAGCGCGCGCTACTACGGCCGGGACTGCAACCAGTTCCGCCCGGCGCGGTGGCTCGAGCCCGGCGCCGCCAAGTTGGGGTGGGCGTTTCTTCCCTTCAACGGCGGGCCCCGCATCTGCTTGGGCCAGCAGTACGCGTTGACGGAGGCGCTGTACGTGGTGGTGCGGCTCATGCAGATGTTTGGTCTGCTCCGGTCGTTCGACTCCGAGTACCCGCCGGCCAAGGCGACCCACTTGACCATGTCGCTCTTTAACGGCGCCAACATCTCGCTACTGTGACCCCGCGCCAATGTACCTGACTATATCACTATGAATGCTTGCGTAGCTGGCTTGTATTGCACAGTTGTGCTCACCACATGTGCTCATTTGCATATCCGCTGGCGCCATTTATTTTTGCCCAGTGATTGTTTTCTAATGTATCTGTTCACCGTTTCTCATTTGGCCTGTCCGCGCACTCTCGCCCTCGCCCTGTACTTTCTCTCACTGCACTCGCTCTGTCAGCTCGGCAACTCTCACCCCCTCCCAGTATATCCACGACAAAGAGCAAAATATACCCATCTTAATATCACCACCACTTTGAACAACATCCCATCTCCATCTCCCGCCCATTCCCCACCTATCCTCAAATCTCAGTCTCCTCATCCTTCTTCGTCCTCCACGTCCTGCACTCGCGATACCACCACCCAAAACAAAATTTTGCTCTCCATCAAGCGTCTTCCCTATGGCTTCTCCATTGCTTAATTGGGACACCCAGGTGTTCGAAGACTGCTACAATGCCATCAAGTACCTGTCTACCCTTCCGCAGCTGCTTATCGAGCTGCTCGGCGCTGACTTGCGGGCCATTCTCGCAGTGCCACCAAGAAACGAGAAGAGCAGATCTGCGTTGGCCGCAGGCGAGTCAGGAAAACCGGTGGAGTTCCTCAACGGCGACCAGTTCGAGTTGAACCGCTTGTTTCTCTCCACTACGTCTACGTTGGCCACAGAGCTCGATCTAGATGAATTGGCCTGTGCCGAACTTCTTCAGATCGCCAGTTCCAGTTTCGGCAAGGACTTCGATCTTGTGGACGCGGGCCGCTTGGCATTTGTGCAGCGGTACGAATACATCTTGAACATTATCGGCCACTTGATTTCCATTCATAAGTTGGCCACGGTGGTGCCGCTGGCGCCAGGGGCTGCGGTGCTCAAATCCACTCTTGCCAGTTTCAAAAAGATCTACTCGTTGATACAGACTCAAAACGATCTCATCGACAAGCAGAAAGCTACAGGCGACCTCAATGACCTTCTGTTTGTCAACAACGTCTGTTTCATGAAGAAAAAGCTCTTCGACATCCACCAGCTTCAGGCCCAGATGTTGTTCTCGTTGCTCGACACCTACATTGACGAACTTGGCAACTGGGAATCTTATTCGTTGATTGTGGCCACAATCAACGACTCGCTAAAAGATGACTCCGACATTCTCCTATTGCATTTTCTTCCCTCGTTGATGAGAATTGTCAGCAGCTTGTCTGATCTCTCCGACGACCAGGTGGCCAAAATCCACCAGAACTTCGTGTCTGCTCTATCTGCGGATTATGCAAAAGTCAACAGCGGCGATGTGGTCAATTTGGCCAACTCCTCGATCCGTACATACGTGATGGTGGTGCAGCTCATCTTCTTCATTGCATTGGTCCCATGGTGCAAGGAGCTGCCCACCCGCACCGCCAAATTTGACTTTGAAAAAGACATTTTGAAATACGTTGAGTGGCTTATAAGCTACGGCACCCTTGAACAGCTCCTCTGCTATACCGCGGAGTCAGCTCAACCGGAGACCAAGGTGTTGCTTGAAAAAAGCAACTTATACGAGTTTAGACCTTTGCTTCAACGCAACTTTCCTTCTTTGAAACCCGCCAAGTTCATCTACCTGGGAAATGAAGAATTGCTCCACGTGGCCAAGTCTCGGCCCGACCTTGACAACTTGTCAAAGCTATGCGACTATCTGACATTTGATATATCGCCCTGCATCTCCAATAGCTTATTGGCTCCATTCTTCCACATTTTTTTCAGTAACTTCATCAACCATGCAGCTATTGTCCTTACCCTGCTTCGTGATAGCGAGGAGGACTTCTTGTTGTCTTCAATTAACAGGAAAGAGCTCGAGCCCGAATCGGTTGATAGTGATCAAAAATCAATCTCTAATTCGGAAGATGATTTTGAGAGCCTTGAATTGAGTAAGAAGAGCGACCCTAACAAGACGGATGCGAACTCCTTAGATCTCGATGAAATGGCAACACGGGCAGAATTGGATCGCTTCTACTTGGCTTTCTCATTTACATACACTAACAGACCAGATTTGGTGGAGGCTTTTTGGACAGGGGATGATGCAAACATTGCCGGCTTCATCAATTGGGGCTTGGCAAACAATTCCTCTCCTTTGATAACAGCTACGTTCTGCTTACTTTTGGGAAGCTTGACTTCCAGCGGTGAAACTGCCAGCGCTAAAGTCTGGGATTTCTTAATTAACGCTCAAAGCGGTGGCGTCAAGCGAAATGATTACTCTAAGATCTCTGTCGACTCCATTTTGCATTCTCTAACCTATTATGTGGATGCATTGACCGAGAATTTGGAACAGGATTTAAATACCCAAATGAGGCAACAGCAGCGGAAACAAGAATTCTTGTTTTCCAAGTCCTACTCAGGTAAGAGAGACCAAGAGGCAAGTAAGGCCATCTCAATTCAATTATCAGAAGACTCGGTGGTTTTCATTTCCGGGTTTTTGATACTTATCTCCTCCATCGTTAGAAATGCCAACCAAGACACTACTTTGTCGAAGAATTTAAGACAATCGGCGTTCAACTGCTTCCATCCCATTATTGTTGGCTTCCTTAAATTTGACAATTTGATCATTTCTGCAAAGTTTCCTTCTTCGGATGAGAAGGTTCTGCCTGTGGTGTTCCATGATGAGAATAGAACTATCATCATTAACTTGATCCTCAATTTATTATCCGACTTTGCTGAAGGGGAGCAAGACTTGAATTTAAGATTAAAGATTTGGAATACTTTAGATCGTTGGATATGCCATAGTCTTTACGAATTGGAAAGTAACACTTCAGCACCCACAGAAACGACTCGTTATGCGGGAATCTCCCTATCTAATGCGACGTTAACGTCCGCTAAAAGTGAGCTTTCAAAATTGAGGATTCTTCATCGTGGTATCAACATGAAAAGTGGCTTCCAGATGAGTCTCACTAATGTTTCTGAGGTCATCAACTTCGTAAAGCTCATGAAGAACTTACTCACCCCATTGAAAAAAGATACAGGATCAATGTCTCCTGTTACCCTAGTATATCCCTCTAATTTGGGCGATGGATACCGCTACAAGAACTTGGTAGGCGTTTGGCCATATATCGAATACTTGATCGTTGAGGTCTTTGCAAAGGCATCCAAGCTCAAGGATAAATCTGAACGTTTGATATTACAGGAAACCATATTGTCAACAATCGAATCTTCTTTGAAGGAGGTTGACTGGCCTTTTGTTAGCAATGTGGCCCCAAGAATCTTGATCGATTTGCTGGACAGGGGAGACTCTTTTGCATCACTGAAGCTTGTTTCCGAAGAGCCTGAGATTTTGTCTTATGTGAATTTTGTGAAGCTACACCATTCTGTTGCAATTTTGAACTATTTGTTCGACGAGAATGCGTCTGCTGCTTTATTGGATGTTATTAATATCGGTGCGGAAACAATCAACATGATCCCTGCTCTTAAAAAGTTGGTGCATATTGGATTGGAAACGTTGAATTCGGTGCTAGTTCATCAAGACACGTTCATCAACGAGTTTATTCCTATTTTGAAAAATACGAATACTACTGCTCCTACGCCATCGGCTTTAGGATATGGCTCAAGCTTGAGCTTAGCGTTAGCCACCCCAAAGACTTTGTTTGATAACGTATACTATCCTTCTAACTTGGGCACGAAAGGAGTATCTTCTTTCTTCGAAATCTTCTTGTTTCACATTCCTAGCATTGTCCATGTGGCGTTGTACATTGGAAACTCTGATGAAGAGATATCAGGTTGTGCATTGGAGATTATGACACAGTTATCTTCCAATTCCTTATTCGTGTCAAATTCGGAAAGCCTGCAATTCTTGAAGAAGAATAGGTTGTTGGATATTTTCGCCAGTATTGATGAACCTCTCAAGATACAGTATGGATTAATTCAGCAGATTGAAACAGTTACGGAAAGATTAGATATTAAGTTCAAGATATTGAAATTCTTGATATCCAACTTGCCCAAAACCAGTTCCATTACTGTGTCTCATCTTCTTCTTGGATTTGATATCAAGGCAAACCACTTGGAGCTTGAATCCACGCGGCAAGACGATATTTTGCTTCTGAGTTTGACCGAAATATTGATCTCCTCTTTGAATTTGATCTCTGAGGTTGACTACAGCAAAGGGTACAACCATAATATTGGCTATGGCCCTGCGAAATTGACGTCAATGATCATGGAGATCATTGTCAGTTTGTGCCAGAATCCAGTTTCGTCTCAAGCCACTTTAGAATTCTTGAGGAAGTATGACTTGTTCACAAAGTTATTAACTGCTCAACCAATGATAGATGACATGACAACATGGGAAACTCAAAAATTCGACGGCAACGTCCAAGATGGCGCCAAGAATGGGTTCATTTTTGACGAAGTTAGCTGCGAAGCATTTTTCAGCTTTATTAAGTACAGAAAGGCCGTCCTTCAGTACTTATCCACCGAATTCCACGTGACGACTTCCATGAACAGAAAGAAGTATTATGTGGACATCTTGCTTGATGGGTCGGAATTCCTCAATGGTACACCTAAAATTTTGCATTTCTTGGACATCTTGAATTTCCAATTCTTCAATCTTGATGACCATAAGCTTGAAAGATTTACTTCGAAGTACAATTTGGAAGCGTTATTGGTGGAAATCTCAAAGGACCAAGATAAAGAGGAAGTCAATGAGCCGGTCGTGAGCAAGCTCATTAAGCTAAGCTGTCAAATTGCTTCCCAAAAGCTTTATTCGGATGAGGCAAGATCAGCCTTTGCTAAAGACATCGACTCTGAATTCGGTTATATTCAAGAATTTTTAACCAAGTTCACGAGCGTGAACCAATTGAAGTCCTTGCAATTGCAATGTTTGCATTCTTGGGCACAATTTGTTCAGGTTGTTACAAGCGAAGGAGTGACCAACAAGTCTGACTTCATTTTGCATATCTTCCAGGTTATTCTCCCTAAAGTCAACAACCAATATTACGAGAAAGATATTCTGTTTGCGGAAGAGTTGATGTCCTTATGTGTTTTAATCTTTGATTTGTACGAAGAGGAAAATGCAGGCAAAACAGGCGAAGAGAATGTTCACAGTTTACAAAGACTTTTACCTCTTTTCAAGACATGTGTGAATGGCGTATTGTGCTTGAATTCAACAGCATCTTTGCGCTCGGATTTGTACCTCTTGCTCAACAAGTGCTTACAACGAAGCATTAGAGCAGAGGCATCGTTGGCTGAGCTCTTGAATATCTTGCGTTCGGTCGACAAGAAATTCATCGACATTGTTTGTAACGATTCCATATATTCCGAGGGAACGCCCCGTGTGACCTCCCTCATATTTATGGAGTCGTTGATCCACTTGGCATGTTTGGAGAACTCAACTACAATCCTCGATGCATTGACAAAGAACAACTCCTTGTCGTTGTTAGTCAGGTCATTGAAGAGAACTGATGAAATCATCACTGCTTGTGATGCCAACGGAGATGATAAAACGAAATCGGGAATAAATGTGGACACCCTTCTTTATGAGCTCACTGCACTCAAATCGACTCTCTACCTTTTGGTAAGGATTGCCCAAACCAGACAAGGTGCATCTCAATTGTTTCAAAATGAGATTTTCTCTGTTATCAAACAGCTCAAGTTTTTAGCCATCGACGCTGATTTGGGATTAGACTTGATTATTGACTATGGAAATGATGCTAGCCAGAAAAATCATGAGAATGCTCGCATAAAGCTTTCATTAGACGTACCTGTCTCGTTTGGCCAGAAAAAACACTCTGCGGGCGAAACCGATCTAGTATCATACTACGAATTCTTGGTGCCTACGTTCCAACTTGTGGCCACTATACTTCTCTCTATGGGTCCTTCATATAAGCCAGGAATCCTCCAAGTTAAGGAACTCATGGAACATTTCCATCGTTTTATTGTTGGAGTTTTAAAGCGCGATAGCTTACTTGATGAGGGAGAAGTTTACGTCTCGAATGAAGGAGTCTCTTTTCACGGGTTGAAAGATACGGTGCGACTCTTGTCGTTGATTAATGCAGTGGTGGTGGATACTGGCCATCTACAATAAGTGCAAGATACAGGTACAGCATCAAGCAGTCATGCAGGTCTTCTCCAATGTCGGTCCTACATGCGTGCAAGGAATTTCCCGATGCAGTATAGTGGGAGAATTTTATCATGAGGTAGCAATCAAGTAAGTACCAATCCTCCATACTGCGGTATGACCGGTCGAGAGGTCTAGCTGGTGCATGAAAATAAACAAAACTTCTTATTCGCTAATGCTTTCTAATTCTTCGGTGCAGAAATCGACTAACTTTGTTCGTCGTCTTCCAGTGGCACAAAACGTCCCATTCTTATCTGGAATTTGCCGAGGCTTATACATACCGGAATTCCACTTCTGTTGTATGGTCGGTATAGGCAACTGTGCGTGTTACAGTGCAAACGATTCAAAAGGAGATAAAAAACCCTATGAGTACCCCACAGCCCATCCCGATTTGTAAACAAGAACAAAAAAGCGAAGATGGAAGTGGAGAAGTAACTGAGAACGAGTCATTCATTAGTCGTATTTCAAAGCTCAAAGTAGAGGTATAGACAGTTTTCGGCTTCACCCGCAACGGGATGCGTGCACTCAAGAAAAATAAGGTCACCCGACCAGACTGCTAAGACATAGTGAAGTAGGATTGAAAATGAGAGAAGACTTTTATGCGCGACCAGCCCGAACTATAAAATGCTTTTACTGGACCTGCATACAATATAATAATGGGGTTTTAGAGATGAAATCCGGCCTTGCTGATATTGACTCATGGGTTTCTACTGAAAGCTTGGACCCTAAATCATCTTCCTCTAAAGTAAGCAGTGCTTCTTGTTGTCTTGGCGATGTGGGGGTGGGCCAATCCGAATATATATACAGGAAACCAAGAACCCAATGTAGTTTTTTTCTTGTAATGCGGCATGATGTCATATAGCAGGACAGCTACATGGTCACTGGCCGAAGATTTTTCTGTCTTCGTAAGCGGCAGCTAGTCCATCGCATTAGTACACATAAGATGCGGGTCTGCCGCATATATTTCTTTTCCCTTAAATTAACTGGTTTTTTTTACCCTTTTGAGGAGAATCCTTATCAGCTTGCATATATTAGATAACCTTCCTTACTCCGTCCTGCAAGAGACTCGTTGTTGCAGCAATAGATACTAGGGAACCACTCGCAGATTAGTGAAATTAATTCACAAAAAATTCCACCTACTTATTGACCGAAGGAATTCCCCATCGAGAATCGTTTTAACATGTTTAGTCCAGAGAAGAAAGACATTCTGGACCGCTCCATCAATCTTTCAGAGAAATATGGAGGTGAGTTACCTCAGGATGACCAGAGTAGCATACCTGATTCCGTTACTCTGTTCCACACTAAAAGACGGTTGGATTTAAGACATATTAATCTTATAGCCATTGGTGGTTCAATTGGAACTGGATTGTTTATCACTATTGGTTCCAGTGGCTTGGTTGAAGCGGGTCCTCTCGGACTTTTGCTTGGATATGGCTTTTGGACAATTATTATCTTGATGTTGACTGTTTCTGTGGGCGAAATGGTTTGCTTTTTGCCTATAGACTCTCCATTTTTAAGCATGGCAGGAAAGGTTGTTGACCCTGCTTTTGAGTGTGCTGCTTCCGTTAATTTTTGGTTGATGCAGAGTTTATACATTCCTTTTGAAATTACTGCAGTGAACGCTATGATTCACTACTGGAGAGACGATTACTCTCCTGCTATTCCATTGGTAATCCAAATTCTTATCTACGCTGCTCTTAACATCTTTGCCGTGAGAGCGTACGGCGAGTCTGAGTTCTGGCTTTCCCTCGGAAAATTGGTTTTGTGCATTGGCCTCTTGTTCTTCACTCTCATTACTATGTGTGGAGGTAACCCTAAAAACGATGCATTCGGTTTCCGTAATTGGCATGCTGCAGGCGGCCCAATTGCTGAGTACATTGGAACTGGCTCCACCGGTCGGTTCCAAGGTTTTTTGGCTGGCTTATTCTCTGCGTGTTTTGTTGTTGTGTCCGCAGAGTACCTTAGTATGACAGCTGGAGAGGCCAGAAATCCCAGAAAGAATATGGCTCGTGCTTTCCGCTCCGTGTTAGCCCGTTTGGTGGTTTTCTATATTGGTGGTGCTCTTTCCGTGTCCATCTTGATCGCTTACAACGACCCAGGATACTTGGAGAAAGCTTCATCATCGTCAAATGCTGCCGCATCGCCATATGTGGCTGCCATGAATAACTTGGGTATTACCGTTCTTCCTGACATTGTGAATGTGGCGATTATCACTGCCGCTTTCTCTGCTGGTAACTCTTATACCTACTGCTCCTCTAGAGCCCTTTACGCTCTTTCGCTTAAAGGATTTGCTCCAAAATTCTTCAGACGTTGTACCAGGGCAGGTGTACCTATCTACTGTGTCGGTGTTTCTGTTTTGTTCTCTTTATTGTCGTTGATGCAATTGGGAAGCTCTGGTGCCAAGGTTTTGAATTACATGGTCTCGTTGTGTACTGGTTCCCAGATTCTTAACTACGCGCTCATGGGCACAACCTATTTGTTCTTCTACAGGGCATGCAAGGCTCAAGGTATTGAGAGAGAAGAATTTACCTTCAGATCATGGTTCCAACCTTACACTGCTATCATTGCAACAATTATTCTCTGGATGGTTGTTGGAATTTTGGGTTACACATGCTTTATGCCCGGAAGATGGTCCGTGGACACCTTTTTGTATAACTACGTCATGTTATTTGTTACCATTGCCGTCTACATTGTGTGGAAACTTTGGAAAAGGACAAAGCTCATTAGACCCGAGGATGCTGATCTTCGTACTGGTATTGAAGAAGTCGAGGAGCATGAATATCAAATCTATGCCGCCATGGAAGCCGGTGAGCATAAGAGAAACCGTTTCGTCGACAAAACTTTGGGCTGGCTCCTTTAGAATAGATCTTTAATCGTTAAACTTTTTCCTTTCCAATTATTAACATCCAAGCATTTGAATTCCATATATCTACTCCATTATCAAAATCATTATAGTTTTATGTATGCAACGTTTGGTCGACATGGAAGACGTGCCATCTATAACATTTTATTTATCTTCTCCGGCCGGCAAATAAGCTTCTCAGTCAATGCATCTGTGACTGAAAATGGTGTCAAGCTGACCAAAAAGCCATTTACTTTGATAGCTGATGAGACCAGAAGTCTTTGCCCGAAGCCTCATGTTCCTATCATCAGTAACCAAAATGCAGTAGCGAAATAATCTAGCAGCCTTCTTATCGAGCACCAAAGGATTATTTTGGTTGATTGTGGTATTATAACCTTTCAAAAGTTTTTTGCTCATCTCATCGTGCTCGTTAACAACGTTCAAAATAGTCAGATCCACATTACTCATCCAAGTGGGGTTATTTTCAAACTCAGTGGTTTCATTGATGTCGCTTGCAACAGTTCCATCGTAACGTAAAGGAACAATTTCACGAGCCAAATATAATTCCCGGATGATAATCACAGACCGTGTAGCGGCATCGGCAATAGTCGCCTCTGCAGACTTACGCAACGAACGTAATTCTTGAAACACAATCAAAGGAATCAGAACCTTGAAAACATGGTTCCTAACACACTTGAAAATACGACCACAATGCTTCAACCAAATATTAGTGTCCAAAGTGATGTATGTTAGAGCACTGTCTATACGATCGCCCAAATCGCCCTCAATACGCACTTGATTATTAGACAAGAATGGGATCACGTCCGAATTCATAACATAGCTTTCACTGTAAAGCTCGTTATAATTCTGCTGAGACATTTTAGAACCGTTGTTATGGTCGTTGTAGTGATCATGACTTTGTAAGACATCCATTCCTCTAGGTTCGGAAGCATTCTGGTTGTCGTAATCAGATCCCTCATCAAATTCAGAGTCGGCATAACCTTCTATCTCCTCATCTTCGGCTATTTCTTCCTCTAGATCATTTCTATCATTCTGGATCCAATCATCTTGGTCCCTAGTATGAAACCAATATTCATCTTTTTCTTGAGGACTAATGACTCCAATTGCGTTTGAATTAACAAGGTTCGCAGGAGAAATAGAAGCAATGAAGTTGTTTTGAGTCATGCGCGTGTCTCCATACATCACTTCATGGGCAAACGCGAATAAATCGTTGGCCATGTTAGGAACGGAAGAAGCAGCAAGATAATCGCTATCCGGCTTGATGTAAGCTGCCTCATCGAATTTAAAGCATTCTCCAGTCCGAACAAGACCGAAGTCGTACTTATCCGCGAGAAGTCTTGCAAACAAAATTATACGAACCAATCTCTCATCGTTATTTCTCTCTTGCTGATCAGCAGACTTGCTCTTACCCCTTTGAATACCATCGTTGCTGTTATTTATGTTTATGATAGGTGATGTTCCACAAATAGGTAAGTCGAACAAATCTTCATCCAGAATTCCCGCAGTTTCCAAATTGGAGAAGTCTCCTTTAGGAGAGATTATATCAAACCACAAAGTACCCCAACATTTCCACACCTCAGGCAAAAATTCGTTTTGATTGAAGTGCTCAATGTAGTTTGGATGCTTTGTTAAGTATTCGCGGCACATTCTGTTCAAGCTGTTATTGTTTCCAGCAACTGTAATCAAAGCATTCAAGTAATTGATAAATGAATTCCAAGGGAAAAATTTCCGGAACAACCACAAGAACATATGCTTGGACTCTGGGTACTTGTTGCTGGCTTCACCAACGGCGATAAGGAAATAAAGCCAAACAATGATATGACGGGTAGATGCTTGTTTTGGACCAATGAGGTAGTGATTCAAGATGCGGAATGACAACTTTAAAACCGACTTATTGATGTAGGCCAAAGAATAGAACCAATCAGCAGCAGATAATTCTGACGCAACCATATAAGAGCTTTCAGAGCCAGATATACCAGGGGGGCTGCCACCCAAGCTATCCTGAACGGTATCATCTTGCATGGTTACACTTTTAGACCGGCGCTTGCGCTCCTTCTTCTCTCTTCTCTCTTTCAAAGCTTCAGGAAGATGAAAGATCTTAGCAAAAGGGTTCTTTGGATCACCAAAACCCACAAGATGATTGACGTTAGCAATGGCAAAGAGGGAACCTTTGTTGTACCAGAAATTCATTTTTTCGATGGTATTCAACATGTTGCCCTGCTGGTCATGCTCCTGCTGCTTGATATACAGATCGTAAGGGTCAACTCCGTACTTATTCTGGACTCCACCGGGGATGCAAAATGATTTTGTGAAAAAGTTGTAGCCATGAGAATCACAACCGAACGTGACGCCATAGCGGGTGACCAAATCAATTCCATATTGAATTTGAGCGTCAAGAATGTTTTCCACCTGGTTACCGAGCTGATCGACGTTATTAGTGATGTTTCCCACGTTAGAATGAATGCTCAAAAGCACCTTATGAATCTTGATGAAATCGATGATTGGTAGCTCAAGGAGGGAGAGAATGTTTCGCTGAGTGCAAATGTTCTCCACCACCAAACGCAAGTACTGCTGGGTTGGCACAAATGGGTCTCTGCAAATGACAGATTTGCCAATGTTGACGAGGGCATCCAAGTTGTCCTGTTGGACGGTGCACATGTGATAGTAGATCTTGCCGTGGCCATACATGGTTTTCATAACCACTGAGTACCAGTACTCAGCACTGATTTTCCAGTCAATGAATCTAGATGCGTATAATGCGATGGCCATTCGGGACAAGTCGCCAAGCTTTTCACACCACCAACCTTCCATCTCCAAAGACGGGTCGGTCAAGTTGGACACGGCGCTAAAGCAGTAGGCGATGAAGCAGGAGAAGATCTCGTGTTCCTGAAAGATGCTCATGATGTTTTTTAGCACCTCCAAGAAGCCCACGATGCCGTAGACCCACATTCTGCGAGGAATTTTGTACAAGTCGACAATGTTCTTGCCCGTTTTGAACTGCGCAGTGTTAGCGGTGGGCTTCAACGCAGTGATGAGGAAGTCGTAGTAGTTGTTTAGCAACGCGACGTTGTGGTAGTAGATGGTCCACAAGCTGTTGGAGAGATCGGTGGTGTTGACGGACACGGCGTTCTGCAACGCGCCCGGCGAGCCCAGAAACTGCTGCTGCTGCTGCTGCTGCTGCTGCTGGGAGTAGATGGACGAGGAGTACTGGGAGGACGCAGACGCCAAGTTGCTCTGGTTGATTTTGATGGTCAACTCGATGCAGCTCTTCTGCACAATCTCCTCAAAGTTGACGATGTTCTTGTACGTTTCCTTCAACTTGGTGGCGAGCTGCTGCTCCTCTTCCGACATGGCGCGCAGCTGAGGCGCGGGCACGGCCTGCGGTTCCAGCGGCGCCTGCAGCCCTGAGGGCAGCTGTGACAGGCCGTCGTACTTGGCGGGCGGAGGCGGCTGGTCGACCATGGGGCTGGAGCCCGTCAGGTCGGAGTTGCTGTGGCCCGGAGCGTGGTTGGCGCCCGGGCTCGACGGCATGTCGTATGTAGATGGCGTCGGGGTCTTCAACGCCATGGAGGACGGTGGCGCTGGCTTGCGCGCGGCGCGGCGGTGCGGAGGCGTGGCGAAGCGGTTGTGGCCCGACGCAAGCATCTGCGGGCCGGTGGCCGGAAGCCCGAGCGGCGCCTGTGCGGTAGTGGGGGTGCGTTTGGACGACGGGTTGCTGGCGTAGCCCGACATGCTGTTCTGGCGCTTCTGCTGCGGCACGGAGGAGGCGGCAAACAGCGGCGGGTGGGGATCGGGCAGCAAGTGGTCCGGAGAAGTGCCTGCGGGGCGTTGCAAAGCCGGCGGGGCGTTGTTCATGCGGCGGCACGCCCGGGGAGGGTCACAGGGGCGGGACAGGCGGTCCGGGGCGGCGAGATCGGGGCGGCAGCCGGCGGCGGGAGGTGCACGGTGGTGCACGGGGGCCTAGGGTCCGATCGGCGGGAGGAGAGCGCCCGAGAAGCAAACGGAGCGCAGCCAAGGGGAAGGGGCGGTTGTCCGGCAAGTCCGAGCGGTGAAGCGGAGCAGGGGGAGACGGACGGGGGTGTGGGGGTCCGGGATTCACCTGAGGCTAGCAAACACGAGTGGAAGATACCGTGGAAGGGAAGGGGCGGGGAGTCTCCGGAGGCGGGCGAGACGGCAAAAAGCGCAGCGGAGAAGTAGACGCAAGGATCAGCGGCACGACGTACGGGCAGGCACGGGAATTGGGGTGACGAGGGCGCAATGAAGCTGTGGGCGAAAAGGCGGCAGGATGGAGACAGAGCCAGACAGAGGATTATCGCGGTGTGCGCACGACTGCGGACGGATGACACGGCGATGAAAACCGGACGGCGGGGCTGGAGGCAAAGGACAGCGGGGCTGGAGGAAAAGGACAGCGGGGAGAGCGCAGACGGGGGATACGGGTGTGTTATTTATTTTTAATTTTGTTTTGCCAGGCGTATTGTGCTCTCATGTGTGCCAGCGCATGACTAAGCGGCGGTGCGAATGTCGCGGTGCGATACCGAGAGGGGAGGGAGAGGGAGCGAAAGATGGAAGAGGAGAGGAAAAAAGAGGAGGAGAGAGAGAGCAAGTGAGAGAGAAAGCGAGAGAGAAAGCGAGAGAAAGCGAGAGAGAGCGAGAGAGAGGGAAGTGAGAGTGAAAGTGGGTTCTGCGAGGTGGTACATGTGCCGACTAGTCGTGAGATCGAAGCCAATGTAACTTGTATGGACAG
>JAKUAN010000053.1:0-68079 GCA_030674715.1 Clavispora phyllophila
CAAAAATGGCCCAGTTCCGCGTGGACATGCGCCGGCCCTCGACGCTCGACTCGCTCGCAGAGGCCGCGGTGGACGAAATACGGCGGCTGCCGGCGGCGTCGCCGGGGCTCGACTTGGCGTTTTTCCGCCGCGACCGCGCAGGCATGTCGCCCGGCGCCATGTCGCCCCGCCTCGCGCTCGCAAAAGAGGCCCCGGCGCTCCTACTGCCGCCCGCGCGCGACCCGGTGTCCGACCTCAACTTGACGCCGTCTTTGAGCGCGCTCCTCAACCACGTCTTCACCGACGACAAGCCCGACGCCGCGCTCAGCCCGCTCGACCTCTGTGTCACGCCAGGCCCGGGCGACGGCGCCGCCGCCGACGAATCTGCCGACACGCGCGCCGACGCCGAGCCGCTGCTGCTTCTCGCCGACGTCACCGCCCAGCTCCAAAACACGCCGTTGGCGTTGCCCTCGGGCGCGGGCGCGAGCCTCGCCCACACGTCGGAGCAGCAACAGATTTTGTTCTTGTACTCGTCGTACACGTGCGGCATCATGTCCATCAAGGCCGGCGCCACCGAAAACCCGTGGCGCAACGCGGTGGTGGCGCAAGCGCACCGGTACCTGTTCTTGTTCAACCTGATCGCGTCGATGACGTTGTTCCATCTTGCGGGCAACACGCGGCTCGGCGCCAACGCGGCCGCGTTGCGGTCCAAGGGCTACTTGTACATGAAAAAGTGCATTCTCGAGTTGGCCAGCCGCCTCTCCAAGGTGGACCTGCCGCACGAGGCCCACAACGGGCTCCCGGCGGACATTGCGTTGGCCACGTGCTTGAACTTGGCCGTGAGCGAGTCGTGGGACACCCACACCTCCAGCGGCATTGCCCACTTGAAGGGCGCCAAGAGCATGATCCAGAAGGTGTTGGAGTTGGTGCGGCGGCCGCGTGCGCCGCATGCGGTGGCCCCGTGGCTTGCGGCGGCAAAGAAGAAGTTGGTGTTGGTGACCGACGACGAGTGGGACCGTCTTGCGGCCGCCACCGACGACGACAAGTTGTACGTTCCCCGCAACTTGCAGTTGCTCTTCAACACCTGGGTCTACTTTGAGGTGCTCTCGCAGATGACGTCCCACCTGATGACCGACGACAAGGGCATTGACTTGGTGGCCACCATCACCAAGGTCATTCACACCATGCACCCGGACACAGAAGGCGGCTCGCCCACACACTCGGACCACCTGCACCACTCTGGCACCGCTGCGGGTGCAAATCCATCCTCTGGTCTCGGCTCTATCTCCTCTGGCCCGGACTCCATCTCCTCTGGTCCCAGCTCCTTCTCCTCTGGTCCCGACTCCTTCCCCTCTGGCTCCTTCTCCTCTGGTCCCAGCTCCATCCCCTCCGGCCCCTGGGGCAATGTCTCCGGCAACTTCTTCGACAAGTTGGACCTGATGCTCCACGACAACGACTACGTGGACCCGCTCTTGGGGTGTGCGCAGTCGCTCTTCTTGGTGATGGGCCGCGTGGCCGCGCTCATTGCCCGCGTGCGCCACGCACACAAGAAGGCGTCACGCAACGCGTTGGCTCACATCACCCAGGCCGCGGAGTTGCGCAAGCAGTTGGTGGACTGGAAACCCATGGTTTCGCTCCTGCTGGCCGAGATCCACGACGGGGCTGACCTCTCCACGTGGGACTTGTACTCGTGCATGGCCACGGCGGAGGCGTACCGCCACGCCACATTGCTCTACTTGTACCAGGCGGTGCCGGAAGTGGCGCTGGTGACCACGCACCAGTTGGCAGAGAAGATCTTTGTGTTGCTCGCGTCCATTCCCTTGACGTCCAATTTGCACATCACCCACATCTTCCCGCTCTTGGTGGCATCGTGCGAGGCCACGCCGGGCGAGGAGCGCGAGTGGTGCGAGGCGCGGTGGGCCATGCTCTCGGAGCGCATCTGGATCGGCAACATCGACCGCGCGCTCGAGGTGGTCAAGGAGGTATGGCGCCGCACCGACGAGATGCTGCGCAAGGTGCTGCGCGAGGCGGACGACATGGTCCTCGGGGGTTCCGACTTGGGTCTGGTGCACGGTCTTTTGGCCAATATAGGCGCGGCTCCAACCGGGATGGTGGTGGGGATCTCGAGCCGGTGCCACTGGGGCGCGGTGATGCGCGAGTGGAACTGGGAGGTGTTGTTGGCGTGAGGGTGTTGGGAGATGTTGGAAGATGTTGGAAGATGTTGGTGGGTGCAATTTGTGGGTTGTATGCGGACTATCCACTGGTGGATGGTGTATCAAAATTGAGAAAGTAGTTCTCGTCCTATCTTTAATATACGTATTTCTCCGCTGTATGGCTGGTGTGACATCCTTGTACCCACGCGATTCTGAGCCCGTATGGGCTTCCGCTACCTTCTACTATTATCGCTGTGTGTTACTCAAATCCTCGCTATGGTCACTGCTACTTCAAAAGTCTGAGTCCTTTCTATGAATGCTCCGGCGAGTATGCACCACAACCATATTCCTCACTTCCCGAATATTTGCGCAGCACCGTTTCGTGGTTGACTCACCCGAAACTAGTTGTTCCTCTAGTCCGCTGCGCGCACGCTTATCAACCCGGTCTTCCGTTCTCCAAAACTCACCATCTATTTATTCCGCACCTCCACTCCCCTAAGACACTACCTTGTATTCTTCGGCGACCGTTGTCCCTTCTCCGCTTGCTACTGTACTCGCCTAATCCACGCTTTCTCGCAAAAGTCTCAAACCATGAAATCTGTACGGTTTGCCCGGTCCAAACTTCTCTCGGACCCATTGCGCCCAGAACGCATTGCCAAATCCCAGGCGGATACTCGTTTTCCAAAACCGCTCTTGGTCTCATTCGATCTCTGGGGCACATTATATACGCCGCGGAAACCCATTGCCGAGTTGTACCACCAAATCTCGTCCGGAGAATACGGCCTTCCCAACACAATCGAGAGCATCGAAAAGCGATTCCCCATCGCCTATCGCGACATGTTGCGCCAGTATCCCAACTACGGTAAAACCAGCACTGACATCAGGACCACCAAGGACTGGTGGGCGGAGCTCATTGTGCGGGTGTATGATCTTCCGCACTATAGCAAAGACATGCGGTCGCAGCAATTTTGCGACCGGCTCATATCGTCGTTTGCGTCGGCCTTGGAATACCAAATGTTCGACGACGTGATTCCTGTGTTGGAAAAGTTGGCGGCCAACCTGATTCCGGTGGTGGCAATGTCCAACTCCGACGACAGAGTGTACCCGCTCTTGGAAGACTTGGGCTTGGGCCCTTTCTTCGCGCGCGACAATGTGCACATTTCCTACGACTCGAGCCACGCCAAGCCCGACCGCAAGTTTTTCGCCGCGGTCGCGCGCAAGTACTACGCCCAGGCGCGCGCCGCCGACCGGGACCTAACCATGGGCGAGTTTTTGGAGCGCGCGTGGCATGTGGGCGACCACTACGACGAGGACTTTGTGGGCGCGGTCAAGGCGGGGTGGAACGGGGTGCTTTTGGACCGTGCGAAGACGTCGGTTTTTATGCGCACTGCGGGCGCGCCCAAATGTGTATCGAACGATTGCTTCGAGGGCCAGGCGGCAGAATCACTCGACTCTGACGACATGGTGATGATAGCGAACAACAGGGTGTGCATGAGCTCGTTGCGAGAGCTTCCACGTCTTTTTGACCTCTAGGTAACTCTGTGCGTATGGAAGCTGAAGATGATAGACGTTTCTGGCTAGTGTAGGGGCTATTTTTTTCCCAATGGACGGTGAAATTTTTTTTTCTCTTCTTTTTTTTTTGGCGGTTACGGCGAAATTCGCCATTTGGCGTGTTGTAGGGCCCGGTTGAGAGCATTGGTGCGACTCTGGCTGAGGTGGTGCAGGCATTCTCGTATTCAGGATTCACCAAATACCGTCAAGTCACGGTCTCCCAAGGGCACAGATAACAGTAAAGAAAATTGCGCCTATTTGTGTGATCGCGACATGTAACGTATCCATACAGCTCCTCTTCAATCTTCCAGCATCGTGGTCGATGGAAAATTGGCCCGCACATTATTTATGGTATTGTTTTGGCCTGGCTTGGCTGTGCTCTATGTGCACGCCAACTGCCACATCCATTGACGGTAACTTAACTATGACACCTGCAAACGGCACATTTTGGCATGCTCAAAATGCGCCGCCAAAACCGTATCCGAAGCTATATTTGTGCTTCTCTCACCTTAAACCTACCCGCTGCCGTACCCGTAACGCACCTACACCGGGGTGCCCGTGATCGCGGCCTGCACACAGGGCAGTGCTATGATCTGTTAGAGAATTCCCCTCCCAATCTTCTCTCCACAAAACAGCTCTCCTACCACGCGCCGTGTTCGGGATTTTCTTTGCTGTTTCTGCTAGTTCACTACACCATGAAAACGCAGTTATCCCGTCTCATAACGCTTCTCGCGTTATGGGTCGTTTCTATCCTGGCACTCTCGCTTGATACATCGTCCGACGACTCCATCTGTGAAGCGGTGTGGGATGTGATTATCGGAGAATTCAACTATTACGAAGGTATTCAATACGGAGGAACTGTTGGCATGTTCTCGGCCCCTTACTATTGGTGGAACGCCGGTGAGGTTTTCGGCGGGTGGGTAGACTACTGGGCATTTTGCGCCAGCGATAACGAAACGTTTACTGAACTACTTCAGAATGCCATGTACCACCAGGCGGGTTCTAACTACGACTACATGCCATCGAACCAGAGTATGACCGAAGGTAATGATGATCAAGGTGTTTGGGCCATGGCGATCATGCAAGCAGTGGAGCGGAACTTCACCACCACCGGTGAGCACAGTTGGCTCTATATGTCGCAGGCAATCTTCAACGTGATCAAAAACAGATGGGACACCACCACGTGTAACGGAGGCTTGAGATGGCAGATATTCACCTGGAACTCTGGTTACAACTATAAGAATTCCATTTCCAACGGATGTCTTTTCCTTCTCGCGGCGCGGTTGTACCGCTTCACCGGTGACGACGTCTACTTGGAGACTGCGGAGAAGGTGTGGGACTGGATGTGGGATGTGGGTTTCATGACCACCGACGACGGCGTTGTTATTTATGATGGTGCGGACGACACTGAGAACTGTACCGACTTGACTCTCCATAAGTGGTCCTACACCTACGGTGTGTTCTTATCCGGCTGTGCGTACTTGTACAACGCCTCTGGAAACGACACATGGTATCAGGGCGCGACGGATATCCTCACCGCGTCGTCTTACTTCTTCAACAACTCCATCATGACCGAGACCACATGTTCCGCGTCAGGCAGTTGCAACAATGACCAGCGGTCGTTCCGGTCGCTTTTCGCGCGGTCGCTTGGCTTGACTGCGTCTTTGATGACCGAATACCGTGACCAGATTCTCACCGACTGGCTTGTTCCTAGTGCTGAGGGTGCGGCGTCCTCGTGTTCGGGAGGTTCCGATGGTATCACCTGTGGTGAGAACTGGTCCTATGGCGGCTGGGACGGAATGTACGGTCTTGGAGAGCAAATGTCTGCGGGTGAGACCATCATGTCGCTTATAGCCGCGTATCACGGCCCCATGACACCCGAAACTGGTGCGTCGTCTGCCGATTCCAACGTGGATGCGGGCAATCTGACATCCACCAACACCAATGTCAACGAGCTCAACATCACGACGAAGGACAAGGCCGGTGCGGCGATTCTTACTGCTGTGGTCTTAGGCTCACTTCTCGGCGGGTCTGTGTGGATGTTGTTTTGAGTAGCATACTAGGTAGATATTTGATTGTTCCAAAGCGAGTGATGTAGCGCTGTACCGAGCCGGGTTATGTTTCGTCTGTGCTTACTCGCTATAGTGTCGCACTGATGTTTTCATCAAACTATGGTCCCTCCTTCTTCCGCCTTTGAACCAGATACACTGTGGGGTTTATGTCTATAAGGACTCCTATAGTCTTCATGGAATGCAGTATAGTGCGGCTGTTTGCGGCTGGGCGATTCCGCACCTCATCACTCTATTTGGTCCACTCCATTATCAGAACAGAGCATCCAGTGCAATGAAAACCGAACCAAAAATATGTCAGCACCGCCAACCCCATTTTCCAAGCTGGAGAGAAAACCTCTTTTTAGCCTCCTCCGCTTGGTGTGCCCTGCGTTTCCCCTTCTTCCTCGCTGGTGCTTATCTGCATAGTACTCGAGTTCCACGCGCGAGCTTATCACTCTACACCTACTTCCGCCTTATTCACCACCTCTTCGCTCTTTTCCCATTATGGTGTTGTCGCAGGTGTTCAACCAGTTGGCCAATCCCAACACGGTCAACAGTCGCCGCAGACGCCTCTTCATTCCGCCCTCAACTCAATACCCTCTTTTTTCCTACGGCCAGGAACCTGACCAGCGGTCGTTTCTCTCGCTAGACGAATCCGGCTCCGTATATACCGGCTTTGACAACGATGACGCCGTCAGCATTGCCTCCTCTCGCTCTTTGCCGCTGACTCTCAGCTCAACCCACACTACGGAGGACCAGGAATCGTTCCACAGCTGGTTGGTGGAAGAACACCAAAGAAGATATAATGCCACCGATGACAGCGGCCTGGACTCGGACCATCACCAAGAACGCCATCTGATATCCGCTTCCAACCTTTCTCGGTTCACCGACAAGTCACACGCGCTGATTTTCGAGGAGGAGAACTTTGCCACGTTGAAAACTACCTACGCTCGCGAGATCCGCATGTTGTTTCGCTACTCGTTGCCATTGGTGGTGACGTTTGTGCTCGAACACTTTTTTTCCATTGTTTGCTTGTTGGTGGTGGGCCACTTGGGTAAAAGCGAGCTTGCTGCCGTTTCGTTGGCCTCCATGACCTCTACTATCACTTTTGCCATTTTCGAAGGTATTGCCACGGCATTGGATACCTTGTGCCCCCAGGCCTACGGTGCCGGCAACTATGATCTAGTGTCTACCCATGTGCAGCGCTGTTTCGTGTTTTCCATGGTGGTGTATCTTCCGTGTGCGTTGTTCTGGTGGAAATCCGATGTGGTGCTCCAGGTAGTCATTGCCGATCCAGAGGTGCTCAGTCTCACGTCGCAATTCTTGCGCATTCTCGTTGCCGGAGGACCAGCGTATATTTTCTTTGAGACGTTCAAGCGCTTTTTGCAAGCCCAGGGAATCTTCGAGGCCGGAACCGGTGTTTTGTTCATCAGTGCGCCCATCAACATCTTTCTCCTGTGGTTTTTGGTTTGGAACGAAAAGTACGGCATTGGTTACATTGGGGCGCCTATTGCTACAGTGATCAACTTCTGGATCATGGCAGTGTTGCTAGTGTTGTACGCCATTTTTGTGGACGGATCCAAGTGCTGGTTCGGCTTCTGCTCTCCGAAGGAACTATTCACCAGATGGAGCCAGCTCTCGCACCTCGCCATCCCGGGAATCGTCATGCTCATATCCGAGTATCTTGCCTACGAGATCATGACGCTTTTTGCCCTGTACTTTGGTACCATAGAGTTGGCTGCGCAAAGTGCAGTGGGTTCTATTGCGCTGTTGACATACATGGTGCCATTTGCTCTCAGTATCGCCTCCTCCACCAGAATCGCAAATTTTATTGGCGGGCAAAATATCCACTCTGCGGTTATCTCTACCAAAGTCGGGCTCGTGTGTGGCTTTCTCGTTTCCTCGTGTAACTGTGTGGCGCTTCTCCTTCTTAGATGGCAGATTGCAAGGCTTTTCACCGATGATGACGACGTGCTGGCTTTGATTGTGCATCTACTTATGCCATTAGTGGCCGTCTTGCAAATTTTTGATGGTGTGGCTTCGGTTGCGAGTGGCATTCTCCGTGCCCAAGGTTCGCAGAAGATTGGAGGCGTCATCAACTTCCTTTCGTACTATGCGTTTGCAATGCCGTTGGCATTTGCACTTTCTTTGTGGACAGACTTGAAACTAGAAGGTTTATGGCTTGGTGTTGGAAGCGGAATGGTTCTAATTGGTCTTACTGAAACCATTGTCATTTTGAACAGCGACTGGGACTCCATTATAGTGCGTGCCGGTTTATTGAATGACTATGACCTAGACGATGATGATGAAGACGAGTAGGCGCTTCTGCCCTTAGAAGTATACATTCATAGTAGATAATATCAATTTAATTCGACTCTCACTGTAGTCTAGTTCTGCGCCCCGGGATTGTTTGCCCATTTGGTCAAGTTATTTGCTACTGATCTAGAACCGCGCATGCTTGCAGTTCACATCGGTCTCGCCAAGTACTCGCAATCAATCGCAAATGTGAAAGTGCCTTCTCTAACCTAATTTTGGAACGATCTCTTTACATTGACGTCTGTGAGGGGCTTATCGAACAGCAAACACAATATGATTTAGATAAATGTAATTAGCTACCGAACAAATTGATTATCTCCAGCTTTGCGGAAAACCTTTGCCTAGTAATTTTTGGAAAATTCAGGTGAACTTACCCGTCCAATAGTTTGCCAACCCCACCTTATCATAACCGCGGTGCGTATACCTTTTTACAGGCAAAAGATGATCAATGAATGCGAATCGACTGCACCGTATCTCTTAGTTGTGACGGGTTATGTTCCTGTTCTCGCACTGCCCTGACAACGCGCATGCCTGCATAAGTGCAGCAAATCGACCACCACTCCACTATATGCAGGTGATACCGCCCGTCTTCTTATCTAATCTTGGGTAAGTAGAATGTGCCTATCGCGATCCCGCTAATTTTGCCTTTTTTCACCTATCTGGCCATACTTATACATAGCCGCGGCGATTATGAATTTTCAATTTTCAGTGATTGCAGATATAAGGCGTACCTTGATTCGTCTACTTTTTGTTTGACGTCTATTTAGCACCTTCTGCCTACAACACATCAAACTATACTACTCACCTACCCATTCCACCATACTTATAAGTAACTATGGAAGATAAGGAAAATCATCAAGTCTCGGTCAGACCGATTCATTCTGCCGCCTTTGGCGAAATCGAGCAATTTGTTACGAATAACATGAACGGGGTGCTTTCCAACAATGACGCCAGCAAAGCAGAACGTCTCTTAGAAGAAGCACAAGTTAACCTTGTGATGGCCGCGGAAACCGGTTATGCTCCAGAATTGAAGAGAGGATTTTCTACGCTAGCGCTTTTAGGTGTGGGATTCGGCTTGACAAACTCATGGTTTGGTATTTCTGCCTCTTTGGTCACAGGTATTTCCAGTGGTGGGCCAATGATGATTGTGTATGGTATTTTGATCATCGCAGCTATCTCCTCGTGTATTGCCGTGACTCTTTCAGAACTTGCTAGTTCCATGCCCAATGCCGGTGGCCAGTACTACTGGACTATGAAGTTAGCACCTCCGAAATATGCTCCGTTCTTCTCCTACTTGTGTGGAGCTTTTGCCTGGGCCGGCTCCGTATTCACCAGTGCCTCTGTTACCATTTCCATTGCCACTTCGTTGGTGGGAATGTATGTCTTGGGATCTAATGATCCTAATAAGACAGTGAAAACGTGGCAAGTGTTTGTGACCTACGAGATTCTCAATGCACTCTTGGTGTTCTGCAACATCTGGGAAAAACCATTGCCTCGTATTTCTCAAGGTGCATTGTACGTTTCGCTTTTTTCGTTCGTAGTGATTACAATCACTGTGTTGGCCAAAAGCTCGGGCCACTACCAGTCGGCACACTTTGTTTTTGTGGAGTTTTCTAATGGCACGGGCTGGTCTTCTGCCGGGATTGCTTTTATTGTCGGTTTGATCAACCCTAACTGGTCCTTCAGTTGCTTGGATGCTGCTACCCACTTGGCTGAAGAGACACTCAGGCCCGAGGTGGACATTCCTAAGGCAATCATTGGAACTGTAATCATTGGATTCGTCACTTCTTTCACCTATGCCATTTCTATGTTCTTTTGCATTCTGGACTTGGACTCGATTCTATCTTCGAACACTGGTGTGCCAATCATGGACATTTTCCACCAGGCGTTGAATAGTAAAGCAGGTGCGATTGTGTTGAATTGCTTGATCTTGCTCACAGCTATTGGGTGCAACATTGCTTCTCACACTTGGCAGGCGAGATTGTGCTGGTCATTTTCAAGAGACAATGGCTTGCCTGGTTCCAGGTACTGGTCTAAGGTCAACACCAGAACCGGTGTGCCGGTCAATGCCCATCTCATGTCCAGTGCATGGTGTGCGGTGATCGGATGTATTTATATGGCCTCCACCACTGCTTACAATGCGATGGTGACTGGCTGTATTGTGTTCCTTTTGTGCTCGTATGCTGTTCCCGTTGTGTTCTTGTTGATCAAGGGCAGAAACAACATCAAGCACGGCCCATTCTGGATGGGAACCTATGGATTGGTTTGCAATATTGTGCTGTTGTTTTGGACGGTGTTCACCACCATCTTTTTCAGTTTCCCTGCTCAAATGCCAGTGACTGCTGGAAACATGAACTACGTCAGTGCAGTGGTAGGAGTGTTTGGGTTGTACTGTGTCATCTACTGGTTTGCTCGCGGAAAGTACAAGTTCACCACCATTGAGGACAGACAATCCAATGCAGCGGAGTTGGCGCAGCAGTTGTCCAACCAGGTCGAACAGTTGGAGGTGATCGTCTCTGGAAAGCAATACGCCGACGCCTGAAGCACTGCAAATTTTACATTTCAAACTCTTATTATTAGATTATAATACAAGTAATAAGTGCATATTTACTGGGTGCGAAACGTCTGCATTGCCCGCATCGAAAGCTTTTGTAACCCTTTTCTTTATTTTTTGAGAGCTCTTCTGGTCTTGACGGCGTCGGCCAAGTTCTGCAACACAGAGATGGTGTCGTCGAAACCAATACAAGCGTCAGTGATGGAACAGCCGTACTTCAAAGCGTCCTTTCCGCCCTCCTCGGCAGGAGGAACGTCTTGTCTGCCTTCAACAATGTTGGACTCGATCATCAAGCCGCAGATTCCGTCTTCACCAGAAGCAATTTGCTGGGCGACGTCGGCCGCAACCAACGGCTGGTTTCTGTGGTTCTTGTTGGAGTTGCCGTGAGAACAGTCCACCATAATTCTAGGACCAGGCTTCTCTTCGGTGACAACCTTGGCCTTTATCAACTCCTCTTTCGTCTCCTTCACAGACTTGGCATCGTAGTTGGTACCCTTCTTGCCACCTCTCAAGATGACGAAACAGTCCTGGTTACCGTCAGTGCCAACGATGGCAACGATACCAGGCTTAGTCACGCTAAGGAAGTGGTGGGGGTGGGAAGCGGCACGCAAGGCGTCGATAGAGACGCCCAAAGTGCCGTCAGTACCGTTCTTGAATCCGACTGGGAAGGACAAGCCCGACGCCAACTCTCTGTGCAATTGCGACTCCGTGGTTCTGGCACCAATGGCACCCACCGAGAACAAGTCGGACAAGAATTGCGGGGAGATGGTGTCCAACATCTCACCAGCAATAGGTAATCTTTCCGTCAAGTCGACAAACAACTTACGGGCGATTCGGAGACCCTTGTTGATTTGGAATGAGCCATCAATGTCTGGGTCGTTGATCAACCCTTTCCAGCCCACGGTAGTTCTAGGCTTTTCAAGGTAAGCTCTCATGACCACGTGAAGCTCACCCTTGTGCTTTTCCGCCTCTTTTTCCAAGCGTTCACAGTAGTCAAGAGCAGCGGCGGGGTCGTGGATCGAACATGGGCCAATCACAATGACAAGTCTGTCGTCCTTGCCGTCCAAGATGTCAACGACGTCTGCACGACCCTTCAAGATGTTGGCTTTGGACTTTTCTGTGAGAGCGATCTCGTGTTGCAACAAGTCGGGTGGAGACAACGGGTCGTAACCACGAACTAGTGGGTGTTAGAACTTGCCGGAATCATAGGCGTGGGTGATTCGAACATACCTCTCCAGTCTTCCATGCGGCTTCTGTCGCCGAGATGAGGGTTTTCCATGAACATGTTGGCTAGTGTTTTAGGATTAAGGCTGGTGGGAGCTTTCGCTAAAGATTTGTTCTTGGTGAATTTTGTGTGACACTCTAAGGCTTATGTAGCGCAGAAAGGATGAGTAATCGCTTGTGTGTCGGAATGGCGTAATACCAGTTCCCTCTTTGGCCAATGCACAAATGTCGGGAAAAATACGTCGAAAATATGACTAGGACGGAAAAAATGCAAAATACAGCTCTTGGGCTCTTCTAGGGCCCTTCTCCCCGGACTTGTTGGTAACTAACAATTTCCACGCTTCTGAGATCGCTTTTTTTTTCATCCTAAAATCAAACGGGGTTCTGCACCCCGCCTCTTCGTGGTGCACGGGTGTCCGACGTGTAGTCGCAAATTATAGCACGTTGCCGCATCGGTTGGGAGCTCTGCTGTATCGAATGGCCTGCTTGTACTGTAATAAGCTTTCTCAATGAAAATCCGCCGTATATGTAGCACTCTAGTCGTTAAGTCATCAATACGATGCTATCACGGATTTCTGGGCATTTTCCCATTTTTCCAGCAAGATCCTTCATCCTACCAACTTGTTTACTTGCTTCCCCTAAATTTTCTATACTATACTCACCTGACCTGTAGCTCTCTGTGGAAAAATAATCACTCTTGCTGTGAGAAAAAGTAAATGTATCCATTTTTGCGCATATCCTCGAGGTTGTTATCGCATTGGACCACCTTCTCGTCGTTGAAAAGGACCCACTGGCCGTTAATCTTGACGAAAACTACGTAGTGGCCCGTGTGTGACGAGGATCCTTTATGGCACAATACTGCCTTAAGATTGTAGTGACCAGCCCCCGGTGTTGTGTTAAGAAGTTGCTGCATCAACTCATTTGCTTCTTCCTGAACATTAGCTCTAGGTGCTGTTTCTTCAATAACTCCGTCATCGTCAGGGTTGTTGAAGAGCCATTCCACTGAAGCATTCACGTCGTTGTGATTCACATGTAACGCCTTTTTGGCTAGAGTGCTACTGAATCCCATAGCCACCAAGTTTTCAATGGCATCGGAGTTCGCTGCAGGTGCTGGGGTTGCATCCGATTCGGCAGATGCATCAAATGGATCGTCGATTCCCGGGTCATCCATATGAGCAAAGATCCAATTCATCGCATCTTCTGCGTTACTGTTACCAGTGTTAAAAAGTGCCCGCACGCTTCTTGCTTCGGAAAAGCCCATGCTCGAAAGCATAGACACAGCTTCTTCGTTGGGAACAAAAGCAGAAGATGCCTTGGTCTGGACAGCCTCCGTCTCGTTCAGGGCAAATTCAGGGGGTCCAAAAGGAGAAAGATCAATCTCGTCGGGAATCGTAATCGCGACATCCTTCTTTACCGGAACCCAATTTTCTAACTTGATACGGTTGACACCCACAATCAAGTTCTTTGGGTTGCTTCTAAACCCAGTAGACTTCAATGCCTTGGTAGTATTGCCGCAATTGTCGCACTTGTAGTTCTCGATTTCCTCCGAGGCGGTGAATTGCCTCAAACTATCGGCAAAGTCGACTTGTTTGTAAACAGGCTTGCCATCTTCGTCGCGCTTCTCCTCTACTTCTTGAAGGGGAACGAAAATGTTATCCACTAGCTCCGTGGAAATAGAGCCCACGTGGCACTCGGTGCACACGACCTTTGAAGAGAGCAAGAACTTGAAATCTTTGTTCAAAGCCAATCCGTACTCCTTGTCCAATTTGTCAAGTAGGTAAAGTAGGAACTCATACGCATCTTGTTGCTTGTTTGTCTTGAACTCCTCATGGTCAGCACCAACAAGGGTTTTGAATGAAGAAGGCTTGATTCCTGCTTGGTATCCTTGCGAATCTAACTCACTGGGTTTAGAGTAACGTCCTGACAGTAAACCGTCGTAAAGCTTGAGCATTTGCGAACGCAAGTCCAGAGCCAGGTCTTTTATCGCCTCATCAACTTGCTTGTCCTTGAAATACTGATGGTAGCTGTCAAAACTGAACAATGACTGCAACACCGAGTTGATGTAGCACGAGTTTCCTAGGTTCAGAATACCGGTGAGCCCCGGTCCGTACAATGGGGTGAGCTTATCGCCATTCGCACCGTCTAGGTTGAACTGCCAGTTCTTGTTTGTTTCCAAGTTCAATTCTATCAAATTCTTCTCAGTTTTGACTGCGGCTTTCAAGTCAATGCCAATTTGGAGAAGCGTGGCTCCCAACTGAGGAACTTTCACCTCGTCGTTACAGCTGTAGCAGTAGCAATCACAACTATCTTCGTCGGCAGATAAGGAGCCAAGCTTCACCGCTACAGCGTGTCCCGTGGTTTCGAAATGGGTCAACGCGTGCGAGTTTCCCTTCAACGCAGATCCAAACTGTTCACGGCCACAACCCACAGCGGCACAAGTTAAGCATACCCATAAGTTCTCGGCCAAATCGCACGAGGCACAATGAGATAAGTCCGCGTTGGCAGGTGCCGGGTTGAGGTTAGACGAGTGCTCGCACGGGAAAATCTCTTGTTCCCAGGTTTTGATCTCGTCATTGGTGCTAGCGGAGTTGGAGTCTAAGATCAGCTGAGCCAACTTTCTGGCAGGCTCAGGTGCCTCTTCAAGCAGCACAGAATCATCCAATGGCACCACATATATGGTGTGCTTCTCATTGTAGAATTCCTCATCCTTGTGGTCGGTAACTTCTAACCGAGCAACCTTTGTATGGCGCAGATCTTCATCGGGCTCAAGAAGACGCTTTCTCTCAGCGGCCAGTTTCAACGTTCGGGTGATGTTGAGAAATACCGGATGGCGCTTGATTTTATAGTGGTTGGCAGTGAAGTTGTGGTGTGGCGTCCGGGAAAATGCCTGATAGCAAGACATGCACACATCTAGTCCGTTGGGATTGTTTTCGGGCGTATCGAACGAGAACATACAGTCATCTTTGTACACCTTGTCAGAAGGCGAAACTCTTTCACTGAATCCTGCGCACGCAGACGCGATGTATTCGACCGTAGACATGGAGGGTGAATTGGATTTTCAAAATGGCAGATGGTAATGGCAGTCTGAGATAGTGGCGTATGGAGTGTGCAGGTGGAAAAGCCGGGGTAGAGCAATGCTATATGGCATTTCTCTTGCGTGTAGGAGATCCTGGGCGGAAATACTGGCTTGACTTATATTGTGGATCACTTTCGTGCTCCCCTTTTTTTTTATTCTTATAACGTTACCTTGGTTCGGGTGTTTGCTGGTAGTACACTTTAGCACTACCTCATAATGCGGTTCACAATTACACCAGAGTTTTGCACCCGTTACGCGAAAACGGAGAACAGAACAAAGTTTCCCCACATTGTTCTTTTTCTGGCTGGGATCATTATTTGCTTCGCTGCATTGACAGTTACTATAACGTTCTTTATTCACTTGAAGCGATTCTCGGTCCCAATCGACATGAGCGATATCACAGGCATTTATTACTCCAACTGGTCCGTCTATGGCCCCAAGCACTACCCGTCTGATTTAGACGTGAAAAACCTTACTCACGTCTTCTACGCTTTTCTCAAAATCGATCCAGAGAGAGGTACGGTGCTTTTTTCTGACCCGTGGGCGGATATCGAAATGCCAGTCGATGGCGCCCCGGGTGCTGTACGGGCGTTGATGAGCCTCAAATCCAAAAATCCGCATTTAAAGGTTGTGGCGTCGATCGGCGGCTGGGGAACAGCCGCTATGTTCCAGCAGGTAGTTGGAAATGCAAAGAAACAACGAGAATTGGTACGTTCGGTGCTCGATATAGTGTCAGTGTATGGATTTGATGGCTTAGACATTGACTGGGAGTACCCCAGCACTCCAAAAGAGGGCCAGCTATTGACGGAGTTGCTCAAAGAATTGCGTCACGGTATGAGCAAAATCGGCCCGCAGCTATCGCTAAGTGTAGCCAGCCCTGCAAGCCCAGAGATTTTGGCCAATTTTCCCCTACAACAAATGGACCGATACTTGTCATTCTGGAACGTGATGGGCTATGACTTTTTCGGCGCTAGCTGGGCACCAGTCACTGGCCACCACAGCAACTTGTTTGGAAACGATGAGCGGAGCGAGCCTAGTGCCTCGCTTTCCATCCATTACTACATGTATCGGGGAATTACGCCGGAGAAGCTTGTGCTCGGTATGCCACTATACGCTCGCACATTTTACAAGCCGAAAGAACCACGTATGGGAGTTCCATTCGACAGAAACTCACCATATGAGTCGGACATTGTGGATTACATTAACATCACGCTGGTTCATGAACAGTATGATGGCAGGAGGGTTGCCGCGTTCCGGTTTGACCCAGATACAAACTTGCTTTACACATACGACAACCCACAGTGTGCTCGAGAGAAGGCGCAGTTTGTGCGGCGGCACCGGTTACGAGGAGGATTCTGGTGGGATTCGAAAGGAGAGGCAAAAGAGGAGCAGAGACAGTTGGTGAGGGCGTTTTCGGAACAGCTCCGGGACCAATAGGACGTGGAGATATGAGTGTGACCCAGAGAGTCGAAAAGGATGTAAAGAGATATAGGCAATTAAACGAGAGTAGTCTATAGTGGACTTAGTGCCACTGTCCAGTGTCACCAGTTACCCTCCGGCGCTACGTTTTAGCCACGTCTACACAGAGTGAAACTGAGCTTAATAAAATACACAAAATATCTATCGACAGCTTCCTCTACGGCAACAAAGAATCTCGTTGTATTGAGCGGCCATGCAGACACAAAGTGTGGGGCCGGGCTAGAGGTAAGAAGGAGAACAGAGAGAAGTAGAGATTACAAAATGGAGTCCATTTGCGAGAACACGCTCAAGATGGCGGCCACAAGCTCCAACTGCAAGTCCGAGGCCGAGCCTTGTTCAATCTCCTTGGCAACCTCCTGGTCCAAATTGATGCCCAAGCCCAAGGGGCTCAGCAGGCCCTTGTGACCAAAGGGATAGTCGCTGTAGTCGTTCAACAACTCGTCGGCGCGGGAAAAGGCCAGGACACGCTTGTCGTAATTCAACGACATCAACGCGTTTTCCAATACGTTGGCGGCGTAGGCACCGCACACCAAGGCGATGGAGCGCAAGCACTTGAAGGAGGTGTCAGCAGGGAACTGGTCGTTGCTCAAGGCATCCAAGTCGACAGTTTTCGCCGTCAACAAGTTCAACACCCGGTTTTTGATGTGCTCTTTGGACATCTTGTCCGCCACCGGGTGGGTGGCCATGTCGAACAAGAAGAAGTTCTTGCGCTCGGTGCGGAGAATGCCCTTGTCCACCAAGCCCTTGGCCAAGCGCTCGCGCACCTGCTTCAACTGGTAGTTGATCTTCATCAAGTTCCAGGTTTCGCCCAGCAACAAGTCGATCCAGTTCGACACCAGCAAGTGGCCGTCGTCGTTCTTCATGATCTTGAGCGACTCGTCCAACAACACCTCGCCCGTGGGCTCTGTGTCCACCACTTCCACCAAGCGGTCGCGCAACTCAAACCGGCGCCGGGCTGGGTCGTTCACAAGCGAGATCTTGCCCCGGAACGCCAATTCCAACAAGATGCATCCGCGGAGCGCGTACGATATATTGTCGTTCCAGAACGATAAGTAGCCCTCCTTGTCCTTCAACCCCATCAACAACACCTCCTCCATGAGGGTGAGGAACGGCACCTTCAATGTGTGGTGGTCTGCGATATCGCGGGTGTCCACACCCACCTTGTGCGAGTCGGAACGGTCGGCCGAGTCGGCGTCGTCGAACGATCCGGACGGCCGACTTAGCGCGGGCGTGGCGGTTTTGGCCCCGCGGCGCTTCTGCAAAACGGAAGACATAGTAGCGGTTGTTACCTGAGGGAGGATAAGAAGTTCGGGCGGTGGTTTTTTTCGCGAGGTGCGGCGTGTGTGTGCGAATACGGTGGCTGAGGAGAATGTGACTGGGGAAAACGGGCACGCGGACCGTTGATGGGGCCGAGACGGAGTTGCGGGTGATTGCGGGGCTGGAGCAATTGGTAGACGTGGCCTTGTGCGCTTGCACCGGCTTGGGGAAGGTGCTTTTGGTGTGGGCAACTGTAGATTTCGCCCGAGGGAATGCGCACTACGCCACGTATGCGGAGAAGCTACGAACACCCCATGCTACAGGGGCGCCGGTTGATGGCGACTAGAAAATCACCAAATTGGGGCCCTGACGGGAATTGAAGGCAATTGAGGCGAATTGATGGGCGTGAGGCCAGAATTCGGATCTGGGGCGGGGACTCGTTGCTCATATTGCTGGGGCCATTGCTGCAGTCTGTAGTGATCGAGAAGTAGGCCCACTCACAGGATGTGGATGCTGGCGACTCCTTGACAAAAATACGAGCACAGGGAGTACAATTTTGCCGAAAAAAACTGACAATGTCGGAGCCAAAGTTGTGAGCTGGTTTGTTCCCTTCTGTTCCACGGGCTGCCGGAGATTGCGTCGCTCTGCACCAACCACCTCCACATTGCATTACGCTGGGCTCACACCAATTGAGAGCACTGTCCATTCTCTAGGCCAAAGAATCAAGCCTCAGCTAGTGGGCATGAGACATTTCGATCGCTTCCATTAATGTCAAACCACCCGTCTCGACATTGTCCCACATAGTAATAGCCGTACTCAATTGAGATCTACCAACTAGGGTCTACCAGAAAATCACTAAACTAGCATCTATCAGAAATTCACTAAACCAACATCCCCGTTGATCCCCCGGGCCGCACGAAGATTTCAAACCAAACCCACCAAATCGCTCCCCGTCTCTCACTTACTTACCCAGTCCCTTTCGTCAGTCGCGCTGTACCCCATACTAATGCTACATCTACATACACCTCTACATACTCGCGCTTTGCACTAACTACATTCACCTCTACATACACGCGCTTTGCACTAACTACATTCATCCACCACTTTTTCCCCCGTGGGCCAATTAGATTGCAATTGTCCCTCTCTTTCCAGCATTTTCCACTCGGTGCACGTCTTCCCGTCCCAGCCCGCCATAATCTAACTCAACCTGATTCAATCTGATTCAACCTCCATTCAGATCTATACTCTACTCGAATTTGCCGCTGCTACGGCTCGCTTCAATACCCACACCCCGCCATGTCCGATACCCGGTCTGTGCTGCTACAAGAGCCGCTTCCCAACGACTTTGTGTCGTTTCCGACCCTTCCTGACCCCGAAACAGTAGGCCACCGCTCCTTCTCCACCATCCTCTCCAAGACCCTCCGCCGCGTCACCAACAACGCCTCCAACTTGGTCCACACATACGCGCCGCAGCGCATGCCCGACTCAATCGAGCCCCGTGACTTTGAGCCCCACTCCGTGCCCCCAGTTCCGACGGCGGAAGCTCTACCTAAAGATGACGACTGTGAAGGAGAAACGCTGTCAGCACAGCTGTCTCAGCCGGAAGCGGCCCCCACCGCGTTGGCGGCCAGCCGTGTTATGTCCGACGCCCGAACGCTCCGCCTTCTGACGATGAATATCGCTCCTCATCCGCCCACCGTGGTGAGCACAAACGACATCACCGTAAACGCGGAGCCGGCTACAGACGTGCCCGAGACCGCGCCCAAAACCGAGCTGGAGGCCCGCGCGGTCCGCCTGTTGCCGCAATCGCCGCCCGCAGCCCACTTGTCGTTGCAGAACCGCATTCTGACCATCTTCAACAACTTACCCAACGACATCGAACTCTCAGACGACTCGGCGTCTGACGCCGAGAGTGTATCCAACGACCACGCTGCCAAAGATGCGCCTATGGCCGGACTGGGAAATACGCCTCCAGCTGCTCCTGGTAATTTGCCTCTGCCCAATCGGCTGCGCAAGGGTACGGGGCGGTCGCGGCGCTCGTCCAACCCCTATAGCGGGCTTACCACAATGCCAGCGTTGCGGTTGCGCACCAAGTCCAGCCAAATGTCGCATTCGCCGTCATCGTCAAACTTTTACACGTTAAAAAGCCTTGCTCCGCCCATGACCCGCAAGATCTCGTCAAACTTTTCGTCGGCGATCTTGGGTGGGGCCAAGTCGATCATCAACAATAACTTGGCCGGTGTGGCGTCTTCCACAACGTCCATGGTGACGTCGATATCGGAAAAGAAAAGGCGCAAGAAGAAAAAGCCGCGGAAGATCTCCGATAACCCATTGAAAAACGGCGGCATGCCCAAGAAGTATTGGATGAACGACTCATTTGTGTCCGACTGCCTCAATTGCTTCAAGCCTTTCACCGCTTTCCGCAGAAAGCACCACTGTCGATTCTGTGGTCAGATCTACTGCGCTGATTGCACCTTGTTCATATCGTACACTCAGTACAAAGAACAACGAGAAAACAAAGATGCGTTGATCATGAATGATGGAAAGTCCTATGATGACAAGCTCCGCGTGTGCAAGCCATGCTACAGCGATGTAGTGGTATACCTTAGTGACGACTCCATGAGCTCTTCTTCGGATGAACAGGAGATAGAAGACACGGAAGCTATCGTAACAGACCTGACCGACATTTCAGATGATATCACCTCACCTCGAGACCATCCGCTTGCTCGCTACAGAACTCTATCGTTAACGTCACGAAGAAACAGTATAGCGGGAGATATTTCCTCGACCCATAGCTCAAACCGAGCGTTCTTGAACGTCGCAAAAGACTCAGAATTAGGCATCCTCCCTCAGAGCCAGACTCAGACAGAGTCAACTCAAAGGAGTCCAGAAGGAATTTCTTACAAGCATGCACCCGAAATGGCTATCCCGACAACAAGGACAGGGCAAGCGGTTGAAATTCCTGCCAAAATACCCTTTGCCCAAAACTCCTCACTTAAATCAAATTTGACAGTCTTGGCGCTAAAGAACGCTTCGCTGTCAAGCTTACTTCCTGTCTCAAACGCCACTCCAGATGGAGATCAGAAAAGCGCTTCCTGGTACAAACCGTACCAAAATTCCCAAACTCAGAGGACAACAGAGTCGTTCAGGCCCCACAGTTTAGAAAACTTGAGTCTGCTTTACAAATCTATGGTCAATTCGCGGTACAGCAGAATGACTGGGAATACAGATGGTGATCACCGTACTCGAACTCATAAATTGTTATCAGCAAGTCCGCAAGATCCGGCAGAAGATGCAGAGGAAGATTTTGAAAGCGAAAATGAAGATGAGCAAGTGATGTCTTTGTATACATCCTTGAATCATAGCTCTCTTTCCCAATCAAACCTCTCCCCGAGACCGCATAATGGATTAGCACCTGGGGTATCATCTGTACCCACATTACACGAATTTCCTAATATGGTAGCAGATGACAAGTACCTTCCTGTTTCATATGGCAAGGTAAACGGCATAATGCAATTTGATTTTAATGCAAAGCCGCTGCATGGAGTATCTCTCAACGAGGATAGGCTGAGATCTGACCGTAGATCTAATGAAAGAGCCAAAGCTTCATTGAGAAGAATCAGGGGAAGAAGAACTCATAAACTGAGCAAAAATAAGTGGCCTAACCAAGGGAATAATATTACTCCTTTGACTGATAATGCTCTCACAAACAGCAACAATGATAGCCCTTCTTTCACACCTTTATCTCCAACCCCAAGATCCTCTCTGGTCACTTTACTGACTAGATTACGCGATAGCTCTCCTTTTGTGGATACTCATGTACCAAAAGACTCTTATCAATCTGATTCAGAAGTTCAGCTATTAGATATGGCTACTGAAGGCAACAATGATCTGCAATTTAGTTTTGATGATATGAAGAACAGCGATGATTATCACAAATCTACAAACGAGGATACATTTTTGTTAGAGACATTTGGCTCATTAGGCTCGTTCAATGCCGCAAAGTTCAATCGTCACATGAACAATATTATACGGCAGTGCTTAGCGGATTGCGATATCAACGATGATGCTATTCAAAAGCGCTTGGTGGATGTCTTTGCGAAATGCCTTGCTGGTATTGATAAGATCAAGATTAGCGATACGCTCGACGTGAAGCAGTATGTGAAGGTGAAAAAAATTCTAGGGGGTGCAATAGAAGATTCTCGCCCGATTGATGGACTTTTCATAACCAAGAACATCGATTCTAAACGAATGCTATCTTACATCGAAAACCCTAAGATTGCCCTCTTGGTCTTTCCCATTGAATATTTAAAGCAAAAAGAGCAGTTTATCAGTTTGAAAATCGTCGACTCACAGCAATCAGTCTACATAAGCAATTTGGTGTCGCGCTTAATATCTTTGGAACCTGATCTCATTGTTGTGGGGGATACAGTTTGCGGTTTAGCAGAACGTCTACTTGAAGAAGCTAATATCACTGTTTTATCAAACGTGAAGCCGCAAGCGGTGGAAAGAATATCAAGGTACACTAATGGTGATATTTTCCAATCTGTCAATGACCTATTCTTAAAGAAGTCATCTTTAGGAACGTGCAGGTTGTTTGAAGTAAAGAGATTCTTATACAAGGACACAATCAAGACTTATTCTTTCTTTACCGGAAGTAGCGTTGAAGCAGGCTTCACGGTATGCCTTCGGGGCGGAGATGAAGAATTTTTAAGCGGAGCAAAGTATACAACGGAGACATTAATCCCGGGTTACCTTAACGCTAGACTCGAGAAGAGTATTTTTGCTGATGGCTCGCTAGTGATACATGATAGGAATAGGAATGTGTCTGAAGCGGATATTCTTCAAAATCTATTGGAGTTTGACCCCTCTCCTGATGATTTAAAGTCTTCTGCCAAGGAGACTATGGAGCGTCTAGGGGTATGCAGTTACATAAAACTTTTTGAAACTCGCCATTTGAGTGTGCTGCCGTCTGTGAACTATTGCCTTCCGCAGGTTCTTGCAAATGTTGTTAAAACTTTCAAGGAATTTGTCTCCTTCTACGACTTCAATAATACCATTCAACAAATTTCGCCCGAAGATGACACCAAGAATGAATGGTTTGAGAAGTTACACTTTGCATTTAATTTGGAGAGCTTTTCAGGGAAAGAGGATGTGATAAGAATCATGAAATTTGTGGGTGAGGAAATCACAAAAAGAAAATTCGATGAATTCAGCTTTCGAAGCCGCTTATGGTCTAACTGCATGAAGTATTCAATTTATCAGCTATATCCCATCTTTCACAAGAGCATACACTTTTTGCATTCCACTGTTTCCATAAAGCACGCTACACCTTGTAATGGCCCGGTGGTAGTTGTAATCGATTATTACACTGATAACGATAAGAGTCTTGGGCAATTCATGGATCAAATATTTCTTGAATCTAGCAAAATTTGCAACGAATGTGGTGAGAGAATGTTGGATCATTATAAAACCTACGCTCATGGGAACAGGAAAATCGATTTGATTGTGGAAAAAGTTGACAATTTGAGCTTTGAGGATATGCGGCGCAAGAATGAACGTATGATGTGGAGTCATTGTACGGAGTGCGATTACTCAACGCCTATCACAGCAATCAGCGATGACTCGTATTTCTTTTCTCTTGGTAAGTTCTTCGAGTTATGTTTTTGGTCTGAAAATGTGCTGTACCAAAACCGATGCCCTCACGACTTTTTCAAGAAACATGTGAAATACTTCGGCCGCAATGATCTCCTAATTCGCATGGAATGCAGTGAAATTGATACCTACGAAGTTGTTGTCCCCAAAAAGAAGCGAGAATTTGTGTCTGAAACTGATATCAAACTAAAGTTAGATGCAATCGAGGGCATTGAAAGAAGCTCCAGAGCTCTCTTTCACAGTGTTGCTAAGAGACTAAACAGAGTGAAAGTTGACACTTTTGACAAAGCTGAGGATGGTGCCAGAAAAGTAGAGGAATTGAAAGAACGGCTCCATGAACAAGAGGCATTAATCAAATCAAAGGCGCTTAAAATTCACACCTCTACGCATCCCACGAATTATCTTTCTCTTAATGTGATTCAAAGAGATATTCAGGAGCTAGGTGTTGCTTGGGACAGTGAATTCAATGATTTTGAAGCGAAATATCTCCCCACAGAAAATGAAATTACAAAGATCACCCAATTTCACTTACGAACTTTGTTGATGGATAAGCTTCACGATGACCTGAAAACTGCACCGGAAGAAAATGATGGGTTCTATGATACTGAAAAGGATAATTATATGTTGGAAGGTGGTTCCATAAAAGATCCACAACAAGTTCAAGAGGCTGAGCTTGAAAGAGAAACTGGTCGTGCTGCAAATACTCTTTCTCAATTAGGAGTAAGGTTGAGAGTACCCCTGTCTTTGATTGAAGATAAAATCATGCAAATCAAGCAATCATTCGAAAATGATCAGAACCAAGGAGTCAAATCCCCTGATAAGTCGCTGTCTGGATCCAACACAGGCGATATCAACGTCAACGATGGGGCTACATCAAATGTTGTCCCTAACAAGGTTCAAGATTTGACAAATTATTTCAATCAAATGACTCTTGAATTCCAAAGACAACGTGAGGAAAAGATGGAGAAGAATTCTAACAAATACAAGGCTACTCCTGTCGCCAACTCCAAACCTATTGTGGAAATATATGACAATATTCAAGATGTGGTCGACGTGGAGAACGATGGAGACAAGAGAAGTATCACGCGTGCCAAAGGAGCAGACTATTTTGGTTCAGTTAGCTCTGATGTGATGGCACAACCAGAATTACGTCAAGTAAAAGCTTATACACAATCTCCATCTATTCAAGAATCGGCTTCCACAAGAATGGATATCATGGGTTCTACGGATAGAAGAATTTCCGCAGAAGAGGGAAAGAAAGATGATGGCGCCAAGTCCAAAATGGACATCGCCCAACCTGAAAAGAATTCTTTGCTCAAATCGCTCACAAACTTCTGGGCTGACCGCTCGGCCACGTCTTGGGAACCATTGGAATTCCCATTGGACTCGACTGAACATACATTTGCGGACAATGAAGTGATAGTTAGAGAGGATGAGCCTAGTTCATTAGTGGCTTTCTGTCTTTACAGCAACGACTATAAACAGAAACTTGATGACTTATCTACAAGTACAGAAGATCAAAACGATATCTTGGACATCAATGATCAATACAAAAAAAAGTTGCATAACTTTATCAAGATCGAAAAGAAGTTCAAGAAAAACATCGATGTCAACAACAATACCAGCGAACTTGAGGCTGCCATGACTAAAGAGAAGTCAACTCATTTGAAGTTCCAGTTTGTTGATGGTAATGCCGATTTGTCATGTAAGATTTTCTACAGTGAGCAGTTTGAAGCGTTCAGAAAAGCCTGTGGGGTCGATGATAGCTTTATTCAAAGCTTGTCGAGATGCGTTAAATGGGACTCAAATGGAGGAAAAAGTGGGTCGAATTTTCTCAAGACTTTGGACAATCGGTACATTCTTAAGGAGCTTTCCAAGTCTGAGTTAGAATCATTTGTCTCCATTGCACCCTTCTACTTCAAGTACATTTCGCAGTCGACATTTAACACGTTGACGACAGCGATTGCAAAGATATTTGGATTTTACCAGGTTGAAATCCGGAACACGGTGAATGGCAAAACTTTCAAGATGGACTTTTTAATCATGGAGAATCTTTTCTACAACCGGAACACTACTCGTATCTTTGACTTGAAAGGATCAATGCGGAACCGGCATGTTAAACAGACAGGAAAGGAAAATGAGGTTTTGCTTGACGAAAACATGATCGAGTTTATTTACGAGCGGCCGGTTTTTGTCAAAGAGCAGCTGAAAAAATTGCTTCGTGGCTCCTTATTCAACGACACTTCTTTCCTCTCGGCCATGGACGTGATGGACTACTCGTTGGTGATTGGTATCGACGACGAATCACACAACTTGTATGTCGGAATTATCGACTGGCTCCGCACCTTCACGTGGGACAAACGAGTGGAAAACTGGGTCAAGGGAACAACATTGGTGGGCAAGAAAGGGAAAGATCCGACCATTGTTACCCCGAAGCAGTATAAAACGCGATTCAGAGAGGCGATGGACCGTTATATTCTCGAAGTGCCCGACATCTGGTACGAAGGTAACACTCAATAACGCGGAAACGCCACATGGGCGCGACCAGCCGCACCTTCTGCCCTAACGGTGCGATCGTCTCGGGTTTGGTGCAGGACTCGCCCTGGATAAATGCCTGAATTTGGCGCGCCGCCCTTCGTGTATGCAAAACGTTCCGCAGCAAGAGGTGGCATCACGATTGTGTTCGCGATTGTGCTAGGCGAAAAAAGAAACGTACGTATTGTGCTCGCAACAGGTCTAGATGAAGAAAGGAGAACAGGGAGGTTGTGAAGGAAACCGCCAGAGGTTCTGCAATGGCTCCCTCTTTAGTCACCACCCACCAACATAATTATCTAGTATGATGGAATGCTTATCTATTTACCTTTCCGCTTTCGCGTCTCCTCTAGCCGTGCGCGGCGCGCTTTTAATGGTCAAACACCCCTATTGTGCGCCGTAGCCACACAAAAAAAAAAAATAGTCCCAGATCGGGGTGCGGCGTTTCCTATCTGTCAGAACGATCAGCTGGACCGCAGTTTTTCCTAATCGTACTAATTTTCTTCCGTTGCTCCTGCGCCTTCTTTACTACTTGCCCTGCTTTTTTTCTTTTGTATCGGCCATAGCTTTTTAGTGGTGAATCCAGTCCTTCTTGCCAGCGAATACGTGACCGCGTATTGCTCGTCTAACATTCTCCTCCTAACTCGATATGACTCGGACTATTGTGTTCACAAGTATAGCTGCAGCGCTAACTGTGATCGCCTTGGCGTTTCTGATCATCGGCGTAGTCACTGCGCCTGTTACAACTTCCCTTCAGTTAGCCCAAACGTCCGACTATAACTATGGTATCTTTGGCTACTGTGAGACTGGCGGCTCGTGCTTGAAAGCACTGTATCCCGTGGATTTTTCTCAAGCCGATGACAAGGCCAGCTGGTTTCTTGCAGCCGGCACTAGAACCACGTTGGCAAAGGCGTTTATTTTGTCGCCCATTGCGTGTGGTTTGATCTTCCTCGAATTGGTGATCACCGTGGTTTCTATTCCGGTGCAACTCTCCATTCTCAAAGTCCTTTCGCTCGGTTTGGGCGTAGTCGCTTTCCTTGCTCTGGCGATTACCGCCGTTTTTGTTGTTCTTGTGTTCCACCCACACGTAACTTGGGCGGGCTGGCTTCTTGTCGCCGCAGCCGCGTTGTTGTTGGTAGCACTTCCTTGTCTTTTCCTCTCCATCACCGTCAGGGACGACACCGCGACCGACGAGGACGATAACTCAAACGCGTTTGGTGCCTATGGCCAAGTTGACAATGATGTCAGCTTCACTAGCTCTACTTTGATGAAGCAGAACTCCGACTCCAAAAACCATTTCAGTGGCCCTACCACCCGCGCGTACGCCAACGAAACCTCGAGCGGTTTTTCAAACGAGTATGGCTACCGCGGCTTGGGGCATGGCTACGACGCGAAGAAAAATGGCTCAGAATCCAGCTTGTACTATTCTGCTCCTAACAATGCCACTGACTTGACTAGATCAGACCCTTCGCCACCTGCGCCCTCGCACTTGACCGGCAGCTCTACCAGCTTGTACGGGAACACCAAACTCAACACCAGCGAGGTTCCAAGCACGCCTGTATCTTCGAAACAGCAGATGGCACCCACGTTGATTCCCACAGCGGCTATTCCTGCCAACGCAGGCTATCCCGTGAACCGGAACTTGCCGTACCCCAAATCCGAGCGCGGCTCTGTTGGGCTCAACTCGGCCCAGTACGGCGTTTTTGACCACCATCCAGAGGTTGAAGGCCACCAGCCATTCACTGAATTGGATGACAACGATGCGGGCGAACAAGTTTCCGAGAAGTATGGCCCTGCGGACTCTGACGACGACTCAGACTTTACCAGCGTGTCGCAGCGTCAGCCTAACGTGGATTACGCTCGCTATAACCAAGCACCACCCCAGCGCCCACAACAGTACGCAGCGCCAGTGAACTTCCAGCAGCAGCAGCAGCAGCAGCCATTGCAACTGCCGCTGGACTCGTCGTTCTACGGCAGCGAGGGTGGAAACCCCCAGTCAGGATACAACCAGAGCTACGGCCAAGGCTATATCCAGGGATACCATCAGCCGGCGATGCAACAGCGAGCGCCACCTCCACCGCCACAGCATCAGCAATATTATCAACAGCCGATGTCCCAGGGGTTCCAGGGCGCAAACCCGCAGTTCCAGGCTCGTCAGCCCCAGGGACCTACTATTTCTGACAGTGTGTTGAACAATAATCCTGATTTTGCGGTTGGCGGTGCCTCTAGGCGGAAGTTTGTGCCAGTTGCAGCGAGGTACGGCAACAACAATGCGGCATCGAGACGGCTTGCGGGCCAAGGACCGTACGGTGCGATGTAGGTTGCGCTGATGTATAAATTTTGTATTAGTAATGGCATGGTTGACCTTGAAACGCGTGGCCAAGGGTGTTTAGAGAATAAAGAATGAAGTTGATACAAGGATCTCTCTCTCTCTCTCTCTCTCTCTCTCTCTCTCTCTATTGCATCTGGATTCCTTTTTGCTATAGACATTGCCTAAACTATAACTATTTCTCCAAACAGACCCCGTCGTGTCTCAGTCTATATTAGCTGATGGCGAAAAGAGCCCGCCTCTGATACGTCCTCCACTCCGATTCCCGTCGATCCCTGTTTGGAACTATCAACACCAGGCTGATCACTGTCTTGGTTGGTATTCGGTTTCGTTGAATCACCCTGCACCACCGTGGTTTTTCCGTGGGGCTTTACCACCACAATTATGAACAAGGCGAGCACCACCAAGCACAAGAGAAAGATAATTTTGCACTTGGTGGTACGTTTCTGGTATCCCTGCGCTTTGATCAACTCCTTATCGGATGTTTTCAAGTCCTCCACCGCGCGGGTCAAGTTGTAATCAATGCGGTCCAACATACTACCTTGATCCACCACCAACGTCTCCATTTCCTTGAAAATGGTGGAGATTTCCAAAATTCCCATGGCAAGCTTGGAGATTTCGCGCTCACGCTGCGCTATGAGCTGTGAGTTGGGATTGTTCTGGATCTGTTGCTGCGCCTGTTCAAGCACCTGTTTGGAGTAATCTTCGATGTTCTGGGTGTCTTCCATTAACGCGACCGTGCTCGGGGTCGCGGACAGAAGCAACTTGTCAGTTTCGTCGTCATCGTCGTCTTTCAAAAACTTGATGTAGTTATTTTGCAAGTTGCGGAACACCACCAGGCTATCCTGGATCTTCAACGCATACGTCTTTTTGTAGTTTTCGATGATGGCAAGCTCATCTGCGGTGTAGTCAAGGTGTAAGCGCTCGAAATTTTTCTGGAGGAACTCGAACTTTTTAATCAGCACGTAGCATGCCTCGAACATCTTGGTGATGTCGTAGTTCAACTCCTCAATGCGCAGTTCGAGCCGCAGTTTCTCTGTGTCGCGAGTGATCAACAACTTCTTGTACAACAGACTGAGCTCGTGCGTCTTCTGCCGAATAGACTCCAACACTGTGTCTAGGGAATTGGAAATATCGAAAATAGAAGGAGCTAATGGCTTCAACTCGATTGCCCCACCATCGTTCACGTCATCTTTATACCGTTTTCCCTTGCCGGGACCACGGGAGCCCATAAGGCCCTCTTCTTCCTCGGCCAAAGCGACAAATCGGGACGCACTGGTGGTCTGGGCCCGAGGAGTCGTCCTTCGGTACGAGAGGTAGAGATTTGTTCTGTCTCTGAACATGGTGGAGAAGAATAGGTGAGGTGAAGTGCGCGGATTAGAGGCAGGTTGAGTGGTGGAGGTGGAGGCAAAGTAGAGGAGAGCAAGAAAAGAAAAAAAAAATCCAGTTGTGGCTGATGGAAGAGAAGGAATTGCGTAAGCAGAGAAGGAGAGGTGAGTAGTTTTAATTATTGGAGAGAGAACGTGGCGACTTCCAGCGTGGAGTAGCAACGTAGTATGTTATGTTATGAGTAGTGTATGGAGCGATTGATAAAGTAGACAGCAGGAAGCAAAGAGAGGAATTGTATGGAGAGGAAAGCGGGACTTCCATCGATGATGTGTTGGAGTCTTATAATGAGCAAAGACGGATGGACTTCCGTCGATGATGTGTCAGGTGAAACCGTATAATGGATTACTGGTGTCGTAACGCGGCGTTGACTGAGTCCGAGTAGGCAGTAGTGGGACCAAAAACGGGCGCACAGTAGAGCGAACCTGCCAGTAATGACACTACGCTCAGCACAACCTCAACCACTCTACAAGGAAAGAAAAGAGAACAACATGTGGCAACCATTACTCGTGGGATTATACATTTCTATTTTTATTGGATCATAAATATTTATTTGCACTGGATCATACATTTTTATCTTTATTGCAGTGGATCAGAATGGCTCCATTGCAGTGGATCAGATTGGCTCTATTGCAGTGCATCAGAATGGCTCTATTGCACTGTATTTTCTAGGCACCCTTCTCGCGACGTTGTATCATGTACAAGCATCGCATGGGCACACTACCCCCTCTTGGAGGCGGCGTGGCTCGCGTCGGTGAAGTAGTGGCTCAAGTTGCTGGTCGACTGGTTGCGAGAATTGGACGGCGAAGAGTTGTTGGACCCAAGCAAATTGAAGGAGCTGGAGCCTCGCGAGAGAAACAGCTTCTGCCGGCCCACCGAGCCCACCACCGGAGTGGTGGGGCGCAGCACCTCACCGTACCGCTTGTTGGCCTCCTCGATGTCCACGCCCGAGCCTGCTGCGGGCGGCATGTACGCCGGCGAAAGCACGCCGTCCACACTGCTCTTCATAGCCTCGCCGTACGAAGGCACGCGGCTCATGGAGAGGCTGGTCTCGGAGGGCGCGCGCAGGAGGTGGATGGGCGGCGACATGGCGCCCGGAGTGGGCGGCGCGACGCCGGCAAAGGTGGACAGAGTGCGCGCGGCCAAGCGGGGTCTGGCGGAGAAGTAGTCGTTGTCTTCGCCGCCGTCCAAGTTGAAGGTGGCGCGACCGCGAAGACTGGCGGCCGACAGCGCCTGCGATACCTCGTGGCTCTCCTGGGCCTGGCGCTGGATGCTCAACTGGCGTAAGTTCTCGGTCAAGGCCGCGGTGTCGATGGAGGACATGGAGAACTGCGACACGTCATTCAGGGCGCGGCCGTACACGGAGCGCGGGGTGGCGGAGCCGGAGGTGGCGGGCGAGTCCATGGGCGAGATGTCGGACCAGAGCTGGTCGTAGATGTGGCGCTCGTACACGGGCGGCGCCACCAAGCCGGTGAAGGACGAGTGCGAATGGTTGGAGCGGAGCCCGTCCTCCACCTGGGCCAACGCGTCCAACGAGGTGTGGGACACGTTGTTTGGGTCCGACGCGAACAAGAGCTCCTCGCCGTTGTCGGCGTCGTCGTGCGGCACCAGGTCCAACGACTCGAGGTCGGTGCCGTTGTCGTCGGCGCGGGCGCGGATGGACACAAACGGCGAAATGAAAAGCAGCACCGGTAACGACGCGCGGAGCTCGGACACGTGGCCGTCCGGGTTGACCAAGCCAATGACAAACTTCAACTTGTGGCGCACCTTGATGTGGGTCAGGATGTCGCAGTCCTGGGTGCACTGGGAGAGCGAGTGCGGCACCTTGAGGAACGAGGTGATTTCCCACCGGTCCATCGGGTAGTCGTCGGAGTCGGGCGGAGGCGGGATCACCTTCTCCGCCACCACGCGCTCGGACGAGAGCGACGGCGGGATGTAGCCGATGCACAGGTACAACTCCACCAACGAGATCTTGATCTCGCCCAAACGCAACCCTTTCAACAACGGCACGAGCATGAAGCTGATGGGCGTGCCCGAGCCGATGGCAATGGCCTTGGACGGCACGCTCAACGAGTACTCCACCTTATTGGGCCAGGTGTTGTCGACCGCCACCGTCTCCGACAACTCTACCGCGTCGGTGGTCATGGTGCGCACCACCCGCACATGCTTGGACGTGGTCATGGCCGCGTGGAACTTACCGCGCTCGAGTGTGGACTGCAACTTGTAGGTGACGCTTGCGCCGGGCAAGCCCTCCACCGACTCAGGCATGGTGCCGGGCAAGATGGCGCTGAAGGGGAACTCGTAGTTGCCCAGCACCAACACGTGGGTCGACTTGGCCGAGAGCCCGCTGGTCGACAGCGACGGCGCCAAGCTGGTGGACGACGACTGCGTCAACGCGTGGAGGTGCGAGCTCAACGACGTGGACGACTTGGACCGGAAGGAGAGGCCCAAGTTCTTCAACGACGTGGTGGAGCCCTTCATGGAGTTGGACTTGGACATGGACGCCGGCGACGACGCCTCGCCGTGGATGGCGGTGCTGTGGCCGTTGGAGTTGTCGTACATGTTGCTGAGGTACTTGGAGAACTCGTTGCTGTCCCACTGATACTCGTAGAGCTTGCGCTCAAACCGCACCATTTTGTGCGGCGGAGGCGACTTGGCGGACGCGGGATCGGGGTACTTCAACCGCAACGTGGCCACGAGCCGCAACGTGATTTTGCGCACGGAGATGGGCTCTGTCACGGAGAGCACGATTTTGCCGCTCAAGTAGGTGTCGGCGGCCAGGTGCAGAGAGCCTTTTAACACCACCACGTCGTGGTCGACATTTTTCAACCGGATTTCGTAGAGCGATGTTTTGTTGCCCGATTTTTGTTTCATGGTGTGGGGGGTGGGTACTAATGCTGTAGTAATAGTTCCAGCGGTGGTGGGAGTGCTGTAGGAGTAGCAATGGTGATGGTAGGGAGTGCTAGTAGTGATAGGATTAGCAGTGGGAGTACTAGCAGTGGGAGTACTAGCAGTAGGAGTACTAACAGTGGGAGTACTAGTATTGGGAGTACTGCTGTAGTACTAGTGTAGCGGCGGTACTGCTGTAGTACTAGTGGCGGTAGTAGAGTGTCGTACAGTAGTCGTAGTACTAATGGTAGAATAGTGGTCAGCGCGGCTCAGTGGGTCCACAAAAGCAACCAAGTAGACAATCAATCGTCGAGATCCGGCTAGAGGTGATGGATGGGCGGGAGAATCCGCAGTTCGTGTGTCCGCAGAGTGGCTCCGAAAACAATGGGAGTTAGATCGCAGACGTGGGTTGCCGGAGAAATGCGGGCGCGGCTGGGCCCAGAAAGGAAACCTGGAAAAACTTGGGGGTCATTTGTGATGGATATATGCAGCGACGCATGCGACGCATGCGACTTTGGTGCCTTGGGCGGTTTCGGGCGGTTTGGACCTTTGGCGAAGAAGCGGAAGATGCGGGCGGCGGTTTTGCAAAATCATAGGGCAGAGTGATAGTGAGGGGGAGCTCACAGCAGGAAAGGCGGAACAGGCGGAATCCCGGAATTGAGGCGGAATATGGTGGGGAGGTAAGGTGCGCCTCATGGCTTATCTTCCGCGCTTCTATACATGCGACTCTGCACCACGGTGGAGCAATGTCGATTTTTTGGGGGCGGCCCGGATAAACTAGACGGCAATTGCTGCTTGGCCGTGGCTGTTTGTAAGTGCCGTGGCTGTTTGTGAGTGCCGTGGCTGGATTTTTCTTGCTTGTGTCTGTTCCGTCCGTGGCCACTGGCTTATCATTCTCTCCTTTCGCTGCGAGTGTGTACACCGGCAGTGGAAATGGGCGAGCCGTGATTGCTATTTGCTCTACGCCAACAGCATTACACACATGTAGGTAAAGAATGGGCAAAAGTTTAGCAGAAACTAAGAAGCCTCCCGGTGCGATACTCGCCGCAACTTAGAACCGGCTCATTGAGACAAGGGTCGACCCGTTCAAATCTCACAATTAACATTCGTAATGTCCCAAAATCCGTGGGAATTATGTAGTATTCAGCCCTGTGTTTCTCAAGATCCATTTTTTTTTCTCTTTTGATAGTTTTGCGTCTTCTGAGATTTAATATCACTACTTGAGATCTGCAATCTTCTAGGATCTACGATGTCTGTTTGTGATCTGTGATCTGAACTCTGTGGCAAGGAATCGCAGGCCTACTTGCTCTCACTTTTGTCTTCCTCTTGGTAGTTCTCAGGAAGGCCTCTTGCTTTAATCACTTTAAAGATTCTCTTGGGATACAGTCGCATACATCAGCCCTATGCTTGGGTTGTTCCTCTAGATATTGATTGATGAGTTAGTGTCTCGCTCGTAGTATCCAGTCAGTAGAGTGTCGCTTACCTATTCTAAAACGAATTTTATCCGCCACGGTTCGGTGTCCTAGATGAAATATTCTGATCTTGAAAAATTTGCTTCCATCAGCTCTAGTGTACGCATTTCTTTCCTCTTAAAATTGAAAATTCCCAAACTCTTCATACCCCGATCTGAGGCAGATGCCGCAACGCATCTAGAAACAGTCAAGGAGTGAATTTACAGGCTGGAAAGTTACGGGCGTCCCCAATGTCTCCACTATTTAAACAAATTGTGTGCTGGGATCATGGCCACTGTTGATAATTCAACACCCGAAACGTAAAACCACTCTTGGCACTCTCCCGGTTCCTAGCAAGAATCACTCCAGAACTGGTTATGAATCGCCTTTCTATGGCCAATTTGTTTTACTATATCACGGCTTATGCCTAAAAGCCGCGTATGTACTTGATCCTATTCTACAGGATCGAGATCAAGCTGGCCACTGGTGCTTATGTTCCTGTACAGTAGTGTGGAAGACCTTACGCAATTCTGGGACAAACAACTCGAGTCAGTCCATGTCAGACATTTCCGAAAACCCTAATAAGGCTTTTTTTTTTTTCACAAACGCACAGTCGAATAAACTGGGTGGCTTCCTGTTTCCCATGCACCATATTTAGGGTCTATATCTCCATTGTCAAGATAGGACGAGTCAGCTCGACCCAGGACCTACACGAGGTTTTAACTCCATTTTTTAACGCTTGCTGAAGCATAAGCGAGTGCTGGAAAGGTACGGCGATGCACACAAAAATAATCCCACCAGTCACATATGCCACCCGCTGCGGGCGAGTGATACTTCCTGCGTATACCAAACTGCAGCCCGCACCTTCGCATACAAGTGCGCCAGAAAACAAGCGAATCCATAAATACAACAAGCGCAGCCATAAATAGACCTCCGATTGATGAGGAGACTCGGGGGAGAAGAGCGTATTTGGGGTAACTTCGTGCACTATAGATTATGGTTCTGAAACCTTCTTGGTGATGCAGGATAGGGCCATGTTGTCTGACTCGATGTCCCACTGCGTTACACAAGAGCCGTCGCAGCGCACTCACTTGAAGCACGACCCAAATCACGAGACAGTATCGCCCCCAAATTAGCTTAAGTGAGAAGAGACCGCCCTATTTGAGAGCATTGTACTATAGGCACGAGTTTACTGTAGGCAGTTTACTATAGGCACGAGTTTACTGTATGCAGAGTCTACTGTAGGTAGAGTTTACTGTAGGCAGAGTTTACTGCAGGCAGAGTTTACTGTAGGCAGAGTTTACTGTAGGCAGAGTTTACTTACCACACGCCAAGTATTTGATAGACTTCACCACGCTTAACCACGCTTCACCACACTTCACCCTTACCGTCGCGACAATGCCGAACAATACCCTCCCTGGTGTCTTGGCCACACCTGCGGTGAGTAGCGACCCCATCTCTGTAGCCGCACAGTGATTTCGACGTCTATCACCTGTGAGCCAGAACGACGTCTGATTCGCCGTGCTATCTACGTAGACCCGACAGGGTGGTCTCACGACTGCAGTATGCTACTCTCGATCGTCTCAACTCCCGAACACGTCGAAATCACACGACTGCAGGTAAGCGTAAACGCACACGAAGCACACAACCCATACAACTCCAACTCCAACTCCATACAGCTCCAACTCCATACAACTCCAACTCCATACAACTCCAACTCCATACAACTCCAACTCCATACAACTCCAACTCCAACTCCACACAACTCCATGCAACTTCAACTCCATACAACCCCATCCACGGTGTTTGGGTCAATTGGCGCACACAATCGACCGTCCGTGGTGCCGGTGCTGGATGTGTGCGCGGCGTGTGTTCGTCTACCAGCATACACTACAATACATTCACCGGTGGAACACGGTTGCGCACCAGGAATAGGCCAGCCACAGTAATGCTTTAAGGGCTTCATTATTATATTTCTTGAAGGGTGGAGTAGCCTCAGCAATAATGTTATTAGCATCATACTTTATACATGCTTTAACAGGTACAACTAGTTTATCTGATAGCTATACTTTATTCATATAGTAAGGCATATAATTATTTTGATCCATTATTAATAGCATTACTATTTAAACTGGTATGGGTCCTTTACATCGTTGACGTATAGCACTATATAATCATGCTCCTACTTATATAACTGCTTATATAAATGGAGTAGCTAAAATATCTATAGCATCTTGAATATTTGCTAACGCTGATTTATTTAATCATCGTATATTCATAATACTCTTATTTATCTTTATTTATAGGTGCTTGTAAACGTTTATTTTAAGTTAATTTAAAAACTATATTACCGGCCCTAGGACCCGGCCGGCCACCAGAGCACGCAACCGCAACACCGCACACCGCGCTCTGCCGCGTGGTTTCACGGGAGCACGCACCCCGGGACCAAAATCGGAAACAGCCCCACCAGCCACCAGTGGTGGCAGAGGCCGCACCCGTACCTCCGGTACCCGACGGTGGAGGCCGGCTGGCTGGCGCACTATTTCTGTCACCGCCTGCACCAAACCGTTTCTTATGCACTCTGTGGGTGCGTGGATGGGCTCCATCGGTCCTGGCTTGCCTCAATCGGGGTCGCTTCCGGTAGTGAATGGCTGGTCCGCGGTGTCATTGGAACATTCGCTACGGCGTTGCTTTTTTAGCTTAAATAACTTCGCTGTGCCTGCGTTTCCTTCTCCAGGCAATTCTTCCTCTGCTCACTTCTTGACTGCGGTGTTCGTGGTACTTACCCTCTAGCATTACCGTCACCTTCGCCAAGGTCTCCGGCCCACTACAAGGCACCTGCTCGCTTGTGCTGCTTTCGCTCCTTTCCCGTGGCCCTAATATCAGCGCCTGCTGCCCCTGGCCCTCATCTTCCTAATTGCCGGGCTCCTCTTCTGCAGTCCCGTTGTTGCATCTCCAGCCCACCATGGACCCCGCCTATCCATTGAAACGGGCCAAAACCATGCGCCCCAGCGCCAGCCCGCCGCTTGTGCGCCGCCAAATCGGCCGCTTTGTCTCGTCGTCGTCGTTGCCCGACCACATGGCTGCGTTGCCCGACCACATGGCTGCGTCCGACCTGGAGTTTCTGTTCAGCCCCGGCGACACCTCCGACTTGGACCTGTTGCCCGACTTGACCGACGATGCGTCGGTGTGCTCGGTGTCGGTGGCCACGCCCACGAAAACGCCGCACCTCCAATTCTTTGACGAAGTGACCCCACGCAAACCTTTTGCTCTCAGCCACCTCTCTGCGCTTGCGGGCGTGGACGTGTCGCCGCATTTGGCGCCGGTGGAGTCGCCGCTCGCATCGTCGCTGCCGGCGCCATTCTCCCCATTTGCATCTCGCCCGCCCTCCATCTTCGACATCCCCGAGTTGGTGTACAAGATCGTGGAGTACGCCGACCACCGCAACACCGTGGTCCCCCACGAGGTGGCGCCCGCGGACCGGTCGCGCCCCGTGGCCGCCGCCGCAGACTCCGCCAGGGACTCCAACGTGTTGTTCTCGTGCCTCCAGGTCAACCGGCTCTTCCACACCGTGACCAAGCAGATTATGGGCCAGCGGCTCTGCTTCGCCCACGAGGACCGGTTGTACCGGTTCTTGCGGCGCAAGACCGCCGCGTCGCTGCGCTCGCTCAAGCCGCGCAAGGTCGTGCTCAACCGCTTGTTCGCCGCCAACCAGGCCGCCATGGACGCGTTGGCCGCGGACGTCGACTTCTCGGCGTTGGAGTGGCTCGAGGTGTTCATGTGCCCCAAGCTCCTCCCCCCGCAGTCGCTCCTCCACCCGGCGTTGAAGACGCTCATCATTGCCGGCTCCAAGGTGTTGGACGACTCGCTCTTGCTCCAGGTGGCGCGGCGGTGCCCCAACCTCGAGGTGTTGGATCTCCGCGCGTGCGACGCCGTCACCGACTACGGCATCCACGCGCTCGGGCGGGCGTGCCGCCACTTGCGTTCCGTCAACTTGGGCCGCAAGAAGCGCGGCCACCTCATCACCGACCACTCGGTGTGCACGCTCATTGCCCACAACCGCCGGCTCCACACCGTCGGCTTGGCCGGGTGCCACGTGTCGGACCGGTCGGTGTGGGAGTTGGCGGTGCACGGCGGCGGCGCGTTGCAGCGGCTTCTGCTCAACAACTGCCCCTACGTGTCCGACCGCTCGCTCCCGGTGATCTTGCACCACGGGCTCTGGCGCAACTTGTCGGTGCTCGAGATGTGCGGCGTCACCGGCGTCACCAACGTGTCGCCCATTGTCACGTTCAAGCGCAAGCAGCATGCGAGAGGCATCTACCTTCTCGTGGAGACGTGTGCCGAGCTTCTGCGCCGCATGCAACAGTGCGAGCACCAGATGGACTCGGCGCTCTCCAAACGCATTTACCAGGACATTTCCGAGTGGGCCAACGCCTGCGACGAAGACGACCTGGCGTACTCGCGCCTCATGAGCTCCCGCCTCGTGAGTTCGCGCCAGTAGCCAGGTCCATATGCATATATTCTTGTAAGCCTGATTCCCGGCGAATACATGGTTTTGACAGTGAGTGGAGTGAGAGTAGAGTTAGTGAGTGAGAGTAGAGTTATTAGCGGAGTGAGAGTAGAGTGAAGTGGGGCGGAGTGGAGTGAGAGTAGAATTAGTAGCGGAGTGAGAGTAGAGTTAGTAGTGGAGTAAGAGTATTGAGAGGACAAACTGGTTCTGCTACCGGCTCTGCGTTCTTCTCCATTTACTCCTTCTGTACTTGGCCTGTCTCTTTTGACCCTTGTGCGCCCTACAAATTCACCTATACCTTATCTCTTTCTCACAAATCCCCACCTCACTTCTCAATTCTGCATTTCTTGCCTTAATCTCCGGCACATCCGTGGTCTCCGCAGCACAAGAATCAAACCACTTCTACTTCTTCCTCTACTCCTTCTTGTTCTACTTCTTCCGCTTCCACCCCATTTCCTTTGTACGCCACCTTTCGCCTGCTTCGCTGCCTCTCTCCCCTTCTTCTCTCTCTTGACCTTGGCACTACTACGGTTTTATCGCAAGTGAGATGGTGTCAAACCGTTGGGTTGTGCAGGTTTTTCCTGTTCTGCCCAAACCACAACACTATGTTAACACGGAAACACACAGGAAACGGTGCGCAACCATCAGCCTACCTTTTCTGTGCGACACGTAAACTCCTCCCATTTCGCCTGTCTCCACTTTCGCTCCCGCTACGCATTTGCTTCAACCCTTTGTTTCAATCTTTGTTTCAATCTTTGTTCATCCCTTTGGTCGTCCCTTTCGCTTTCCCCCTCGTATACTGTTTGCTTTATATCCACTTTCGCTGCGCCTGTCTCTCCCCATTCTGTCGCTAGAGTTACGTGTTTACTGTGCTCCCCAAAATGCACCATCCGGCTCTCGGTGGCCACACCGCCTCTCCATCGGAAATTCTCCGCAAATCGTCAACCAGACTGTCTTCCACCAAAAGTCTTCCTGTGGTTCTCCAGCCCAAAAAGTCCTCCGTGCTCAACTCACAAAAGTCCCGGAGAAAGTTGGCCCACCAACCGTCTAAGCTTGATCTCATAGACGATACCACCTTGACTTCGCTACCGTTCGCGCCGCCTCCGCCGCGCGCCAAAATGCGGCGCAGCAATTCCATTCTCTCGGAGGTTTCCAAGTCCTCTTCGGGTATACTGCCTGATGATACCATCATGCCAGTTGCCTCTGCCGCCTCCACTCAGGACAGCATTGGCACCATAGTGCTGCAGGACTATGACTCCACCGTCTATGGCGATGCCGACGACACCATGGAAGACCCGGAAGATCCGATCGTGTTGGTGGAAGACTACCTTACCGATCAGTCGGCGGAGCTTGAAGTGTCGCAACGGTTGAGCCGCAAAAAGTCGTTGGCTACCTTCAAACAGCGGTACTACAGTGCCAACGTACTGCTTAAGCGGGCGTTGCCCGACCAAGAGCAGCAGCCGCAATATGCTCATTCGTCTGAGGATTTGGAGGCGATTTTCGGCAAGCTTCCCGGCGCAGACCGTCTAAAACACTGTGCGTTGTGCGATAAGCCCCTCTACGAAATCAGCTCCATCATCAGCCACACCAGCCATATGGCGCCGCTCGAGTCAAACGGCAACTTGGCCGAACTTTGCAATGAGTTTGTGTGCTGGGATTGCATCAGCGTGTACGAGCAGTTTATGAGCGAGCTTGATGCTAGCGAAGCCATGCTGAAGGCGCAAACCAAGGGCAAATCTTTGCACCTCCTGGACATGCTCAACAGCCTCCGCACCTGCAATGCTAGTGCAGACACTCAACCCCCCAAGAAACAAACCAAGCGCGGGTTCTCGCCCGACTTACTTGGACGCTTACATTATTTAAGTTCAGTTTCTGAACCGACCGCGGGATCGTCTTGGCTTGAGAACTTGGTCACCAAGCTCAAGTGGAGCAACAATCTCGAATGCATCACACTGCATTACCCTATCCGGGAAAATAATGCCAGTTAATCACGCCCCACGTGTGGGGCGACAAATAATCACGGAGTTACGCATCGAACAATACTTAGTATTCACATCTCATCTAGTTAATGTATACACATGTTACCATTCACTTCAACCACAACGTACTTAGAGGCATCATGAGTGCACCCGTACCTCCGACCACCATCTACGATTTGTACGGTGGATTGCCCAATTCGATCTTCTTCAGTGATGAACCTCCTCCTTTCTAGAAACGTCAGCAAGTCGCTACGGAGAAAGCCCCTTCTTCTGCTTGAAGAATTCATTTTTCGTCAAAAGGTACTTCAAACCTATAAAGCTGTCATGCGTGTCATCTATAAGCACCATGAAAAGACCGATCTTGCTCAATTTGCCAGAGATGAGTTCCGCATGAACGCAGACGCCGAGTTAAACCACAGAAAATACTTACTACAAATCGGACTTGGTCGGATCAACGATATGGCGAAAGTTTTTGGTATCAGTGCCCGCTTTTAGGATTTGGAATACGTAATTAATCACCGCAGTTCTTAATGGGTTTTGAAGATGGAATTCTTCAAGCCCTCTTCTATATACTCAAATCGGTCGTCGACAAAATCTTGTGCCAAGCCCACAAAAGAACTTTCACCCTTGATTTTTTTAAGAACTTCGATTTGCTTTGCAGATGCGTTGTATGCGGACAAGTCAGCTTGAAGCTGTTTCGCGGCTTTCACTAACTGTGGCTGGCTCAGAAGTAATTGGCAAACTTGACTGAGATCAAGGGCACCTACCAACACCTGGTTGAGTTTGTGGGATAATCCAGGGAGGTTGTCAATGAACTTCTGTTTCAACTTCTTGAAATCCAAGTTCTTAACGACATAACTCATCTCCAGTGCCTTGTCCTTTTCGTTCGTACCCTTGGTCATTTTGAAGAGACTAAGGTACAACTTAAAAATATGGTTTTCGAAAGGCGACAATTGCTTTGTGAATTGCAGGTTGCTCAAAATCTTGTTGAATGACTTTAATAACTTTGCAGCCTCTGCGTCGTTCCTCTCCACGATGAGTAGCTCTTTCAAGTAATACAACTTTGCATATTCTTTTCCACGCGGGTGCTCTGCGTCTTGCAAAATCAGTAGATGGGGTAATTCGCAGCCCAAATTATAGTCAGTTGAGACATCTCTATTGTCTGAGACAGCGAATGAATCCGCCACAATTTCAGCCTTGGAGTCTGCCAAAATCTTATAGAAATAGTTATAGTATGAGTGGTTCAACATTCTTGATATTTGCAAGATGCGAAGAGTAACCAAATGTCTTGAAAGAGAGGATGATAATCTCTTACCAAATTGAAAAAAATCTTGAAGCTTAGAGTAAATCTCCTTCTCGAATCCCTTTTGGACATAATCTTCAACTTCCGAATCACTCGTCAAGTAAAAGCGGTAGATTTGGACAAGTTCATTCAAGTTACCTAATGAAGGTTCAAGATCAAGCTTGTACGAAAGGGTATCGTGTTGAATCATTTTGATCTTCAAATCTTTGTATATCTTAACGGCCATACTCGATGCGTTTATACTTGTGTATAAGTTGAGAAGCCACAATTTAATTTTGAAATTCTCCACGTCCTTCTTTGCTAAGTTCTCGAGATTAATAATATGGCCAATGATTGTCTTTGGGGAGCTGTCCTTCTCTAGTGATCGGATCATGCAAATAAGATAAATGTCACTAAGTGCTAGGTTGTCGAATTTGGCAAAGTCTGACCAATTGATGTCGAGTTCAGCATTCTGTCTGAGTTTGAGCTTGACCATATTGCATAGGGCTGATGCTTCCTTTTCAGAGAGAGTATCTTTAGCCATCAAGGAAGAAAAGTCCGTATCTACCTTTTCATAAAAAGAGTTAGGCAACTCAATCAATGAGAGATCATAGACACAGCATGGCTTGGTTGAGAAAGCACCATAGTATGAGAGGATTGCGTTTTCTAGATTAGATTCATAAACCTTTGCGATTTCAATCGAGGCCATGTACGAGTTTCTAGAACCCAATTTGACCAACTCCAAAACGGATTGCTCTGGTTTGCCCAAATGCTTTGCTGACTTGATGAGGTACTGCCACGTATTGTAATCGTTAAATTCTTCCTCAAAGAGTAATTTGTGGCTTACCAGGTACAATTCGTTCCATTTTTCTGTTTGGTCTAGCGCATTCAAGTACGAAATGGTCAACTCCAACTCTTTCTGCTCCAAAGGACCAAGCAATTGCACAATCTCCTCATGCTTCTGCAATTTCTCAAAAACTGCAGTCTGAACAAATACTTCCTGGTTGGATGTGAGGGGCGACAACTCGGCAAGAATCTGCTCTGCTAACTTCAAAGTCAACGTAGCCTCCTTCTCCAGAGGACATTGAGTGCTCCATAAGTAATTAACAAATGCAGCTCTCACTGCATAGCTACGGTTGGACTTTGCGTGTTTTCTTAAGAGCATGGCCGCCTTTTGGGTGTTCTTGGTGTCAAAGATCCTAATGTTACGTGAAAACCAAGCGAGTAATAAATCTGTGGACGGATACTTTCTTGCGGCATTTTCGTAGATCTCGTTCGCATCTGCGGGACGTCCGAGCTTCATGAATGTCCGGGATAAGATCTCAAGAGCGTGTGTATCGCTTGGGGTTTTCGATTTCAAGCTCTGGCATTGAGCTTCGGCAGAGGAGATATTGCCGGTTTGCGCGAGGTAGTAACAGTTCAATGCCAAGTAGTAGGATTTGTCAGGGAAGCGTTTAAGTTTTGCAGCCAAATCGTGCTTTGCTGAAGAAAAGCGGCCTTCATCAATTGCAATTAGAATGGGATCATCAGCCATGGTGATGGAGAGTGAAAATACAGAAGGTGAGGTTCAGTACTGTAGTGTTGCGGTGTTAAACCCGTGCCTCCGGTGCAAGATTTGGTTTTCGTGCAAAAGGCCGCTACACCTAAATTCGGCAGGAGACAAATATGGTCTGGCCCGATTGAGCATTCTAGCCTCGGCTGCTATTTTGGGCCGTTCCTTGGTCTTACGTTTGGCCGTATTCAATAAGTGTCACGTATTATCCGACGAGGTGTCACTGATTCCTGCGTGAAGGTGGAAAACATCCTTGCCTCCTGCTTGCAAGAAAATTCGCCAAGACCCAGGCGTGCACAGCGCATCCTCGGAAAAACGATTAAGAAAAGCGGCAGAGTTGGTCCGCACGAGTGTTACTTAACCTGGTGCGTAACGAGGCATACGACGGAGATAAAACGACCGAGTACAAAAAAATACACGTAATCAACCCGTCTAGAATTGACCCCAAAGAGCTTGTCCAGAAAAAAAATATTAATCCGGGATTCGTAATCGATGGAGCTTCACTGGCTGACTAGTGTGGGGCTAAAGCTGAAGCTGCTGTTACATGTATATATGATCTTGTTCCAGTGTGTGCCAAGCCGCGCACGTGTGCCCTGAAATTCGGTTGCTGGGTTGATATTCAAATCCTTATCAACACATTTCGACTATGGCCAGAGCCTACCCAATTCTGCCGGGGCAGCATATAAATTAATTGGTTCATCATGGATGGAGTAAGTGGAAAAGAGATAATGTGTTCGCACCAATTGTGCAAGTTTGTACGCTCCCAAAATCGTTTATCAGTCTGCCGCGCAATCACGGCTGATGGCAATTTGCAGGCAAAAAAGACGGTACATCTTGGCATCACAATAGCATATTGTACTTCATTACTATAAAAGATGCTGTATCTCCTTGAGAGTAAATCGCTTCGAAAAAAAATTCTTTGTAGATCATCACTTACAATATGACACACTCTACTTCGAATAAAGACAACCCCTCCGAGAAGCGCGAAGACATGGAGTCTATCTGTTCCGTGAATAGTAAGTTTACCAGTGTCAGTGACTATGAGCCGTATCGGCTTTCAATTAAACAGGTGAGCCATACTTTTGATACAGATGTGAAAGATGGCTTGTCCACTCGGGCAGTCGAAAAATTGTTAGCTCATTATGGGCCAAACTCATTGGGCGAAGGAGATAAGATCAGTTACACCAGCATCCTTGCCCATCAGGTTTTCAATGCCATGATCATGGTGTTGATCATTTCCATGATCATCGCTTTAGCAATCAAAGATTGGATTTCAGGAGGCGTGATTGGCGCTGTGGTGTTAATCAATATCTCCATTGGTTTTATTCAAGAACTCAAGGCCGAGAAGACAATGGGCTCCTTGAGATCTTTAAGCTCGCCTTCAGCCAGAGTTACTCGTGATGGCGACGACAAGCAAATTGCTGCAGAGGAAGTTGTTCCTGGTGATATTGTCCACATTAAGGTGGGAGACACTATTCCTGCCGACTTGAGATTGATAGACGTGATGAATTTAGAAACTGATGAGGCGCTTTTGACTGGTGAGTCGTTGCCTGTGGCTAAAAACCATGAAGAGGTTTATCGTGACTCTGCTACTCCTGTTCCTGTTGGTGACAGGTTGAACATGGCATTTTCTTCTTCCATTGTATCCAAGGGAAGAGGAACTGGTATTGCCATTGCGACTGGGTTAAACACTGAAATCGGCAAGATTGCCCAATCTTTGAGAGGTGAAAAGGGAACCATCAGAAAAGTTAACAAAGATGGCGACACTTCTCCTGGTGTGAAGGAGTACTCTAGAGCATTTTTCGGTACTTTGAAGGACATTATCGGAAACTTTTTGGGTGTCAATATTGGCACTCCATTGCTGCGCATCTTATCGTGGTTAGCTATTGTGTTGTTTTGGGTTGCTGTTATATTTGCAATTGTGGTGATGGCAGTGCAAAAAATGCATGTTAATAAGGAAGTTGCCATTTATGCCATTTGTGTGGCCTTGTCCATGATTCCTTCTGCTTTGGTTGTTGTGTTGACAGTTACCATGGCTGTTGGTGCCCAAGTTATGGTTTCCAAGCACGTTATTGTGCGTAAACTTGACTCATTGGAAGCATTAGGAGGAATCAATGACATTTGCTCCGATAAGACAGGAACATTGACCCAGGGAAAGATGGTGGCCAAAAAGGTTTGGGTGCCAAGCGTGGGAACTTTTGGAATGGAAAATTCCAACGAAGCGTTTAACCCCGAAATTGGTGACTTGACTTATACCAAGTATTCTCCAAGCTACATCAAGCAAACCGATGAAGAAATTGACTTTTTGCCTATTGACAAGTCCAATAAAAGCAATTTCGCCGAAAATTTCAAGAAATGGTTAACTGTAGCGACGATGGCTAATATCGCTACTGTTAACCAAAACAAAGATGAGGAATCTGGTGAAATGGTTTGGAAAGCGCATGGCGATGCCACTGAAATTGCTATTCAGATTTTTTGTTGCAGAGTTGGCTTTGGCAGAGAGGAATTTGCCAACGGCTTGAAGCACATTGAGGAGTTTCCTTTTGACTCTTCTATTAAGCGCATGTCGTCCATCTACACTATGCGTGATGGAAAGACTAAAGTGTTCACCAAAGGTGCAGTGGAGAGAATATTGCAAAGATGCACTCATTGGGCTGGAAATCCCGAAGAGAAGACAGACTCTCAAGAAGTTATCGAAATGACTGAAGAGCATATTGGTGAAATTGAGCAGCAAATGGACGCATTGTCGTCCCAAGGTTTGCGTGTCTTGGCATTTGCCACCAGAGATTATGATCTTGAAAAGGAAGATATTTCTGATAGAGAAGCGGTTGAGTCCAACTTGACATTTGTCGGGTTGGTGGGCATTTACGACCCACCCAGACTTGAGACTGCTCACTCGGTTAAATTGTGCCATACCGCTGGTATTAACGTTCGTATGGTCACTGGTGACCATCCTGGAACAGCAAAAGCCATTGCTCAGGAAGTGGGGATTTTACCCCACAACTTGTATCACTACAGTCAGGATGTTGTTGATGCGATGTGTATGACTGCCAGCCAGTTTGATGCTTTGAGTGATGAAGAGATCGATTCTTTGCCCGTTTTGCCCTTAGTCATTGCTCGCTGTGCGCCACAGACCAAGGTTAGGATGATTAGCGCCTTACATCGTCGTGATAAATTCTGTGCTATGACAGGCGATGGTGTTAACGACTCTCCTTCATTGAAGCGGGCTGATGTTGGTATTGCTATGGGTCTTAACGGCTCTGACGTTGCCAAAGATGCATCTGATATTATTTTGACAGACGACAACTTTTCATCTATCTTGAATGCTGTGGAAGAGGGCAGAAGAATGACTGCCAACATTCAGAAGTTCATTTTGCAACTTTTGGCGGAAAACGTTGCCCAAGCAATCTATCTTATGGTGGGCTTGGCATTTATGGATGGATCTGGCTACTCTGTATTCCCATTATCTCCTGTGGAGGTGTTGTGGATTTTGGTTGTGACCTCATGCTTTCCTGCAATGGGGTTGGGCCAGCAGAAGGCTGCCCCAGAAATTTTGGATGAGCCTCCAAAGCGGAAAGTCTTCACATACGAGCTTCTTCTTGACATGGTGGCTTATGGTGTGTGGATGGCGGCTTGTTGTATGATTGCTTTTGTGGTCGTCGTCTATTGTCGGGGTAATGGCGACTTGGGTTCCAACTGTAACTCAACTTCAGCTGATGCCGATGTTTGTAACTTGGTGTTCAGAGGAAGATCTGCAGCGTTTGCGACAATGACTTGGTGTGCTCTTATTTTGGCGTGGGAATGCGTTCATCCCACGAATTCCTTGTTTAGACTTACCCCAGAAACAGAGCTTCCTAGGTGGAAGCAGATGGCAATTGATTTGTGGGGCAACCAATTTTTGTTCTGGTCTATCATTGGTGGATTTGTTTCTGTATTTCCGGTTGTTTACATTCCGGTTATTAACCACAAGGTCTTTTTGCATGCATCAATTGGCTACGAATGGGGAGTTGCCGCGGCCATGACTGTGTTGTACTTAATTGGCTCTGAGGCATGGAAATGGATGAAGAGAATATATTTCCGCAACTGGTGCAAGAAGGCCAAGAACCCAGAGTACGAATTGGAAAGGAGAGATCCTTTCAAGAGGTATGCATCTTTCTCGCGGTCCAACACCCTCGACCCGGACATGATTGCATAAATGAACAGACTGTTCTGGATCGCGGCGCAGGTGTCGCTTCTCTGACTGTCTATAGACTACCGTTTATTTGTAATTTTTAGGGGATTTGAATTTAAGTTATATCATTAGGGTCACTGTAGGAGCACCTTGCGATGATTAGTGCTACATGCGTTGTACAAGGGTCTGACGTTGTCTTTTTTTGAAATGGCATTCTGATTCTGTTTTTCCTTCGGACTACCTATTGACTGACAAATTTCGAACAATATGCGATCTGCGAAAATCTCCAAAACGGGCATTACGCCCATTTCTGTGGAAAAGATTCTGGACCTCTTGGAATTAAGAGTAGCCGAAGAAAGGGCCATGTATATTCATCCAGAAACAGTCGGCAGTTTACGTACCCGAATCTTTCCCGCATAGCCATAAACGTCTATTTCCCAACTTCCTAGTGCTGAGCATATGTCTCTAATACATGTCTAATTTAATGTTCCCCTCAGTTTCTCACCGCAACTGCTGGTTAGAAACGAGGAAGTGGCCCCCCAAGTGTTCGGTCAGCCCAAAGCACCGAATAAGGCCTTTTCCCGTGGTTTTGTCCAAATCCACCACCGTTACCGAGGTGTTAAACGGCACCCTAAGATCTTCCCTGGTCATTCCGTCCACCAAACTGTAGCCGCAATCGTCGTATAAGTGATTGATGAACGCCCGGATCACCCCGCCATGAGTACAAACCACCGAGTTCATATGTCCGTCCACCACCGCCTTTTTGAATGTCTGGTCCCACACGCGACCCACACGCTCACACAACTGCTCTGGCTTTTCTCCGATACTCTTGAAGTTAGGACCGTACTTATCGAGAGCATCTTGCACATGCATACCTTGCACATCGCCCATATTGCGCTCACGTAAATCCTCGGTGGTGGGGAAAGGAACCGGGAGATTTTTTTGTTTGTCGGCAATCGCCTGGGCTGTATTGGTGCAACGAACCAAATCCGAGCTGATTAGGTAGTCGAAACGGATGTCTTGCAAGTGGGTGCCGACTTTCTCGGACTGAAGACGGCCTTCATCGTTCATGTCGATGTCCAAATGGCCCTGCATGATTTTACGGGCGTTGTAGTCCGTTTTGCCGTGTCTCACGACGAAAATACGAACCACATTTGGGTCTGTGTTGGCAACGATTTCCCGGGTCATTTCTGTTTGAGAGGGTAGAGATAAGCGGAGCGAAAACCGAAGCGAGTGCGAAGAGATACGGTCTCGGGAGTCAGGTGATGACTACAGATAAGCTACAACCCATACGCATAGTTAGCATTCGAACAATACAACTAAAGAAAAACAGAAATGAATAAAAAATAACCAGAAGCAAATGAAAAATGATCAGAAATAAATAGGGTCTGGCGCTAGTCTGGCCTGCGGTAGAGCAAAAAGCCGCTCTTGACACCCACCTTGGTGTACAACAATTGTGCACGGTGATTCTCAAACTGCGTGCTCCAGTACACTTTCTTGCATTTGAGCTTATCTGCCTCCGCATACACCGCTTCAATCAACGCACGGCCAATCCCGCCGAGCCGGGAATGGGACGAAACAAACAAGTCGTTCAAGTACAACGCATCCTCGATGGTCCAGGTATTTCTGTGGGTGAGGTAGTGGGCAAAGCCAACAAGTTTGCCTGACTCATCCACTGCCACCAACGCATAAACTGGTTCTGCCGGGTCGAAAAAACGAGCAAAGGTGGACTCGGTGACTTCGGCGGAAACCTTGTCGAGAGATTTGTAGAACTCTAAGTACGAGTCCTTGCCGCTCCACAACTGGGTCCATTCGGCTTTGTCCTTCTGTTCGATTGGTCTGATAGAAAAAGTCATGGTGGGGGAGAATAAGGGTCGCCGAGCGGACCCTTATGGCGGTGCAGGCGCGCATCTGGGGCTAATGTGAGTGATTCGGGCGCGGAAGTCCGCCCCACCTAGGCAGGAGTAACCGGGCTCGTCAGCACCGGGCACAATACAAGCACACCTGCATTACATCAGGCATGGTTATGTTTGTAGGGCATTGGGGGTTCTCGCGGAGGCAGAATGTCCGAGGATTACGAGCTGTTGGGTTAAGGGCGAGGGCATTGCCGCCCACTTTTGCATTAGCACTAGGTGCGGTTCGCGCCAAAACCGCGCCGTCTGCGTCTTCTGCGCCTAAGCTTTCGCACGCGATCTGCATTCGCCGGATCTAGTTTACTCCACTCCACTCCACTCCACTCCACTCCACTCCACTCCACTCAACTCAACTCAACTTTACTCAACTCAACTCCACTCCACTCTTCTCTCGTAACCCCTACTTAAACATCCTTGTACTCTTTTAGTCGCACTTTGGCACACTTCTACTCGGTCCAGTCGCCTGCCAATAATCTCTTCCTGCCGAGCATGATCACTACCTGCCTTTTCTCATTTGCGGCGCCAGCGCGCAATTTTACGCCTGCCCAGTATCTGCTCGGCCCTACAGGATCTTGCCTGTTTTGCGTTCGCGGGTTTCAACCCCGCTCCGCGTTATCTCTGCCGCATCGCGCTCGCCTAAACACCGCCTCTACTATATAGAGGTGTGTGTATTATTGCGGTGTCACTGCCCACCCCATTCGCGCTTGCATCCGTCCTATTTCTCAAGTGATGGCTTGTTGCTTGGGCTATCTCAAACGACACTAAATGTACGCCTGTTGACTCTTATGAGTGCATATGGAAATCCTGACTTTTCTCGTTTTCTATGACTCTTGTCGATTTCTATGACTTGTCGTTTTCTATGACTCTTGTCGATTTCTATGACTTTTTCTTGTTTTCACTCGTATCCTTGACTTCTCTTCTCAACGTCTCTTCTCAACGTCTCTTCTTGACGTCTCTTTTGTCCCCACCCCACCGCCGTTTCGATACTCCTGGTTACGATTGTCCAATGCAGATTAGCACCGCGCGTAACTGACCATGCGGCGCACACGTACTGATGCGAAGTCCCCGTAGTTGACCAAGTAATCCAGTTCCACCTTTTTTCTTTTGTGATTCGCTCCCTTTTTTTTTCGTCACGCTCTCTGTACCCATGCTGCTCCCAGCAATATTCTGATTGTTCTCTTCGTTCCTCTGACTCCGCCTGTACAGGGCACTGACCACGCTACCCCACAAGAAAAGTGTGGGCCGCGTGCAGTCCTGTCATGACTATTTACACTAAAATGTGCGAACGATTGGAGTCTCGGTGCCCCACAGGTACCGGCGCACACACAAACTTCAAGCCTGTTCCTTAACTATTGCAGACAACAGATTGTTGGAAAGAGAGCAATATACAGCATCACGCCGACAGACCTGAAAAAATCGTGTGTCATTGGCATTCTGATCACAGTTTTGCAGATTTGGCTGGAAGTGCCTTTCCCTCACTGGAGGAAATTGTTTTTCTCCGCTGGCTCAAATTATTCGGTAAAAGACTGTACTCATTGTCACCTCCTGATGGACCACAACGCCTACCCCCATAAACACCCGGGCGAACCCCGCAAAAGAGGCAAGTACGGCAAGCCGTGCGACGTGTGCTCCACTCGCCGTATCCGCTGCGTCTCTCTCCCAAACTCCACCAAGTGCACTGGCTGCACCTCTCAGAACCGTGAATGTACCAACTCCAGAATCAGAAAGAAACTGGGCCCCAGGCCCGCACAGAAGGACACTACCGCCAAGCCTGAGGCAGAGACCCCCTTTGACAGAGTGGAACAGCTCTCGCTCTTTGCCGACTCGCCGCTCCGCTTGACTCCGCGCTTTATTTCTCTGGGCACTCAAGACCATCTGCCGGGGAACGAAGCGCCCCAGTTTGCTAGCCGCTTGGCCTACAACCCGCGCGTGGCCCCTTCGCTTGGGTATCTGGCGCTACTGAACGCCCCGGTGTTCACCCACGGAGTTCCTCTGGACGGTTCCCCATTTGATTTGGAAAACGGTCCGGGCCTTCAACCGGCCAAACCCCAAGACGGGGCCGCGCCGGGCGCTCCGTTCAACCCAAGCCGAAGAAACACTCATTCTGGCAGCAAGAGCGCATTCACTGGCGCGTTTGGCGGCACCCATGGCGCAAAAGAGGACAGGCCCAAGCGCCGAAACACCAGCGCAGACGATAAAGGCGGCATGCTGGCGCAGACGCCGACGTTTCCCGTTTGCTCCCCTGAGCTTCCGCCCCAGTACGCCTCGATTCCCATAGACAAGCTCCTCCCGTGTCTTCAGGTGTACCAAACGTGGTTCTACGGCTACTGGCCGGTGCTATCGGTAGCAGACCTCATGCTGACGCTTGTGGACAACTCGGAAATGGACGAGCTGAGCAGCTATTTTCTTCTCACAGAGCGCAATGCCATGTCCTATGCGCTTTGCTGCGCGGTCTGTGCCACCATCCTTACGCAGATGACGTTTGTGATGTCGAGGTTCAAGTTATTGAGCGTCCACACCTACCTTCCAGCAGAACTCTACGCCGAAGACGCCAAGCGCGTGCGGCACTTGTTTGACTACACCGAGTCACCAGACGTCACCACTCTCCTATCGTCCTTTTTTTTGTACACCCACTACGTGAATATTAAGGGCAAAACGGCACAGGCTATCTTGTACTTGCGGGAGGCAATCACCACGTGCCAACTACTAGGACTCCATGAACCCAGCACCTACGTGTGCAAGTCGGCGGCCGAAGTGCATCGGTGCAAAAAAATATATTACATGTTGCTAGTGACGGAACGGTTCATGTGCTTTGAGGACGGGTTGCCGGTGATTCTAGATCCCGTCATTGCGCTTCCGTCGTTGCAGAACGAGGAATACCCTAGCTTGCTAGTGGGTTTCACCGAGTTGGTTCGCGTGTTTGCTGTTCCCAGCAAGGGCTTTTTTGGGGAATTAAATCAAAAGAAGGGAAATCTGGAATTGACTGCTTTCCGTCACACGCCTGACAAAGAAGGACTCGAGGATAAAAAATCGTGGGTGATGAACGTCTACCAAAAACTCCGACAACCCTTAAGCGACGCAATCCAGGTGTCAGACTCACAAAAACTCAATATTGCCCTTTCGCGGGCGTGGATCCAAGCAATCGCTTGGCATATTACGTCGGAAAATGGCCTCATATCCCGGAAGGCTAATGCGCTGAACTGCTTTTCGGTGAATTTCCCCCTTGTTATTGTCGATGATTTTTTGAAGTCGGTGGAAAATTTACCACTGTTTGCATTTGAGTCTAATGGGCCTGGTATTTGTGTGAAATTGTTAGCGGTTGCAAGCTCTCTCAATCGGGCGCTCTTACATGAACCGGCAAATCGGATCTTGTGTGATCGCCTCAACACTTTGTTTACGCTCATTACCCGCTACAAAAACGATGTGTCCCTCCCCATGGACATTTACACAAGCATCGCTGCCACTATTGTTAACCAGAAAAATCATGTACCCCGCCCACTCGCGCTTAGTGATTACGAGCTTGGAAAAGTTGAAGAAATCCTCGATACCGACGATAAGACCGACCTGATGCTTGACGAGCAGGGGCTAATGGGACACGCGGGACAGTTGGGACAAGCGGGACAAATGGGACAGATGGGATCGAGTCTGCAGCTACTGTGTATGTACAAGGACGTGGCCATTACGCCGTCGGGAGACCCATTTGCCGGAATAACACTCAATCCACATACGCATGCCCCAGGTGATTTCGATGCACTAAACAAATCAAAATCCAGCAGTGCTCTCTCAATAATCGAAATGATGCATGCGTTCGTGCAGGATCCGCACACTCAAAATAAGAGTGATGCATATCCCTAGATGAGTCCTAACTATCTCCCCAGATCCGGTATCTAGGCGGGGCACATGTACTAGTCACCAAAAACAATTTTTAGTTGACATGGGGATAAACTCTTGTAGCAATAATCTCTTTCGATGTGTGCTAGATTCACTCCCACGTTAGGGTTTTTTTTTTTTTGCGCTCGTATCACAATTCGTATCCATTCAGGCCCAAAACGCGTACTGAAACTTTCCCCACCTCGTATTCCCGGCATACATTAACCATTATACATTCGGAATATATGCCATGCGCGAACATCTTGCTCGTCGAATTTTTGCGTAGCGCGCATAATAACGAACTTTTAGTGGGCTGGTGTCAACGTAGGCGGGGAAGCCGCAAAACCAAAAGTACTGAAAAAACTATGCACCGACTAAGTACTTACCCCACCTGACCCCAAATGTTTTTTGGGAGCGGGCATTACCGCCTTTGCATTGTAGTAACCTGCAAATTTCGGAGGGGAAGATGCTTAACTTCTGTGCGTCTCAAAATCTACCCCGCGATTCGCAATTTGTTGCCAGAATCAGTAGTTTGCGGCGTATGTACAGGAGCATGCTCGAATAACCGATGCGGTACTTGCGCGTCACCTATAAAATTCAAAACTTTCTGTCTGCATGTAGGAATTGTGGGGTTGCTCTCAAAAAATCACCAATTCAATTCCCTTCGTAAATTTGGGCAATGCTCGCAACGCGAGGTATCGCAACAATGGCGCGGCTATGCTCACTTACACTTCTCAATTTATACGAATTTAGCAGTTGTATTGGTTGATCGTGCCAGATCAGATACATCAGATACAGAACCGAAAAAAAAAGATTCAGGAATAAGCAAATAAGCCCCAAGTCCGCCTCTTGCTAGAAACACGTTTGCGTGGCACAAGCCGTCGCGGATGACTCGCCGACTGACAGTAGTGATGGAAGTATACTCCTGCATAATATCCGCTGTGCGTCACAGCGCGGAGCACGCATTACGGTGAAGTCGTCACCTCGCCCTATTGCTGCTACAGAAATATAAATGGGCCCGCATATCTCTACCAGCATACTCATAATTAACTGAAAAGTTATACTACGCTGAAAATTTTACAACATGACTCAAGAGTTTGTGGAAGACGTCAAACAACCTGAGGTCTTGAGCTACCAAGACAAGATCGACAAGGTTGACACCGATAGCTTAGACGATGATGCTCAAGATTACATCGCAAAGTTCTTGGATCTCTCCAATAATGCCAAGGAGAGTGATATCAAGGAAAAGAACATGTCGTTTAAAGAGGCGGTCAAGACTTACCCCAAGGCCGCTATGTGGTCGGTGATTTTGTCGTCGGCCATTATTATGGAGGGTTACGACACTAATCTTTTGAACTCTTTCTACAGTTTCCCTGATTTCAACAGAAAATTTGGTACTTACTACCCTGACCAAGATACATACCAAATTCCTGCTCGGTGGCAGACTGGTTTGAGTATGGCCGTCAACTGTGGTGAATTCGTTGGTTTGTTTGCTGCAGGTATCATCTCGGACAGAATTGGTTACAGAAAAACTTTGATAGGCTCTTTGATCTTGGTCATAGGTTTTATTTTCATTGCCTTCTTCGCCAAGAACCTTGCTATGTTACTTGTGGGTGAACTTTTGTTGGGTTTGCCATGGGGTGCCTTCCAAACCTTGACTGTATCTTACGCTTCTGAAGTTTGTCCTACCGTTTTGAGATTGTACTTGACCACTTATGTCAACGTTTGTTGGGTGTTTGGTCAGTTGATCTCTTCTGGTGTTTTGAGAGGTATGCTTGACTCGTCTATGAAAAATTCATGGAAGGTTCCATTTGCTATTCAGTGGGTCTGGCCTATTCCGATTGCTATTGGTGTCTACTTTGCACCAGAATCTCCATGGTGGTTGGTCAGAAAGGGTAAGATCGCAGAAGCCAAGCGTTCTGTTCTGCGCTTGTTGTCCGAGAGTGAGCACATGCCTCACAAGGAGATCGTGGTTAACGCAATGGTCGACAAGATTAAGATGACTATCAAAGAAGAAACTGCTCAATCTGCTGGTATCAGCTACTGGGATTGCTTCAACAAGGAGAACTTCAGAAGAACTAGAGTCGCCTGTGTCACTTGGTTGGTGCAAAACATTACTGGTTCCGCTTTCATGGGTTACTCCACTTACTTCTACGAACAAGCTGGTTTGTCTACCGATAATGCCTTCACTTTCTCTATCATTCAATACGCTTTGGGTATTTTGGGTACTCTTTTATCTTGGTTCTCGTCAACAAAATTCGGTCGTTTCGATGTGTTCTTTACTGGTTTGTGCATCCAAGCTGTCATTTTGGTCATTACTGGTGGTCTTGGTTTCGCCAACTCTGATGGAGCTTCTTGGGCTATCGGTACTTTGCTTTTGATCTTCACCTTCGTTTATGACTCTAGTGTTGGTCCTGTTTGCTACTGTTTGGTCACAGAAATTCCTTCTTCCCACGTCAGAACCAAGACCGTTGTCCTTGCCCGTAACTTGTACAATCTTTCGGGAATTGTTATTTCCGTTGTCATGCCTTACATGTTGAACCCAACCGCTTGGAACTGGAAGGCCAAGACCGGTTTGTTCTGGGCTTTCTTTGCTATTGTGTGTGCCATCTGGTGTTGGTTCGAATTGCCTGAGACCAAGGACAGAACTTTCGCTGAGATGGACGCTTTGTTCGCCCAAGGTACCAAGGCTAGAAAGTTCAAGACTACTGAAGTTGAAGTTTTCAATATTGGACACATGATGGAGAAGCTTGGTCAAGAGGGTATCAAGGATGTGGTTGACGAGAGCAAGGCTGACACTACCCACGTAGAAAACGCCTAAGTGAAACCCTAGCGGTTCACATTTTAATTCTTCGAATCCATTTAATTTTTATAAATTTCAATGTTATGAATGAATGTCTCACTCACTAAATTGCTACCGTACTAAAAAGAAGAAAAAAAAAGTTTGTGTTCCGAATGCATGGGGGGAAAGACAATCAACCAACCGTCATCGGTATAAGAGCGGCATCGGAGCGGGGTAATTGACGAGGGGCGGAGTGCTGGAGCTGAATTTAAGATAAGGGTATGACCATTTTCGGAGTTTATGTGCGGGCACAATAAAGGGGGTAAATGATGATGTGAGTTATGCAAATTGAATACGGACACTAGCAGCTCCTACTTATTCGTCCTCGTCCTCAATGTCTGTTTCTAGATCACACACAGACCGACAGTTGGGGCAGTAGAACTGAGGGTAGCTTCTGATGATAATGGGGCGGATGCACTTGTAGTGCCACGAGTGCGAACAGGGACTAATGAAAAGCGCCTGGCATGGCTCAAGCTTGAACAAGCAAATGGCGCACTCCGAGAGCTCCTCGCCATTCCCATTGTTGTCGTGAAGCCCGAGCGACTTCATTCTGTTGTGGATGTCCAAGTTGAACCGGTTGACCTTGCGTTGCCAGCTGCGGTTGAACTCACATCTCATCTTCACACAGCGATACACCTCCTCGGTGCCGCCTCTGTAGTCCAACCCAAGCTGAACAATGTCTCCGTCTATTAGCGGCCAGAGTGTCAGCTCCTGCGACGCCTGCGACAACCGAATATTGTTGAGGAACGTGCCGGACGACGACTTGCAGTCCTTGATAAACCACAGGCCTTCTTCGTTGCACTGGAACAACGCGTGCGTGCGCGACACCACCTTGGACTTGAACACCACGGGCGCTGACGAGCCCTGTGGCGCGTGCGCGGCGCTCTTGTTCTTTTCGGTGTAGCGACCCACGCATATTTGCTCCTTGGATTTGATGCGGCGGATTACAGGCGAGAAATATAGTCCGGTGTTGGAAGAGGAGTGGTCGATTATCGGTGTCAACCGGATGGAAAAGAGCCCGTCCTTATCGGTGGCGGACTCGGCTTCCTGGTCTGCGGCGCCTTCCACAGGCTCGGCCACTGTGTGCTCGGCACTGGGCTCGGGTATGTAAACGGTGTTTTCCTCCTGCGGGGGGTCCGGCGCGGCGCTTTCCGCCAGTTCCTCGCCAATGGCCACCACCGTGCGTGGCGGGAGCGGCTCGTGTGCGAATCCGCTAAGATTTCCAATGGTGGGGCTGTTGGACATAAAGTGGCTCGAGGACTCGGGCGGCGGCGGCGCAGACAGCGACACAGAACCGCGGAGCGTGCTGGAGAAGGACGAGAGAAAGCTCAAGCCGAACGACAGCCTACGGGTGCCCGAGGGGCGAGGTGCCGACGCAGTGGCGTTTGTGGCGTTTGTGTTTGTGGACTCTTGTGGTGCGGGCGGATGGGCAGTCGCCGGCACGGGCGCGGCCTCTGCTGCGAGTGGACTGTCGGCCAGCGACACGGACTCCGGGTCGCTTTCGGGAGCGGACATTCTGTGGTGCGGAGAGCCTGGCGCAGACTGGGAGGGGGAGCTCAAAGGGGAGGCGGCAGAACTTTTCTGGACGGATCTGGTGGGGGTAGACACGGGAGCGATATTTTCAGACATGGGCGGAAGGGGCCGTCAAGGAGTGATTGGCGGCTATTCGAAGCGAGGATCGGGGGAGGCCAACTCGGAAGGAAACCAAGGAAAAAAAAAACAGATCTGAAACAGGGTGACACACCGAAAACAGCAGGCGGGTAGGCGACAGGCGTTACGGCGGTGGGAGGTGGGGCGCAAAAGTCAGGAAAAGGCCAGAAAGGCGGGATCCGGGAACTGAGGCGAAGGTGGAAGAAGAAGAAGAGAAAAAAAAACTGGTTGTAGCGGTAGCGTAGTGTAGTAGATAGGAAAGAGGAGCCAGGCCGCGACATCCCACCGTCTGTCTGCAGTACCATACTCCGAGAACAAAGGTGTGGTTAGAGAACGTAGAGAAGATAACAGTGGGGTGTGAGAGGAGAAGGAGACTTTGGGTGGTGGGGACAGCCCAGCGCGGGCGTGGGAGCTACTCTGTCGCCCTTGTTTCCAGAAAAATCCCGGGGTTGGACTCCAGGTCGCTGGTGTATTTTGCCCTATTTCTGGATTCGCGTGTTCCTGTTTGTCGAACCGCAGATGCTGGCCTGTACGCATGCGTTAGCCAGCCAGACAAGTGTGGTAAGCGATATTTGGGCGGCGGAAACAAATGCACAGAAATCGGCAGCGAAGAGAAAAGAGGGAATGTATATAGCCCAAAGCAGGGGTAGTTTGCCCCGGACCGCTGGTGCAGAAAGAAAATTTGCTGGAGCTGAATCTACTCGGGGAGGGGCTAAATATAGTGGGCCCAATATGCACAGACTAGACAAACGGCTGAATGCGCGCCCACACATAGACATTGCCGGAACGGGAAATCGGGGCTTCTCGTGGAGCGGACAAAGGTGGAATGACATGATGTTTTGGTGAGTGGTTTCCGGGATTTCCGTTGGCAGACGTGACTTGAGAGTTGGAGCTACATGGTAAGAAAATACAATCCATATTTGTTCTGTAGTTTATAGGTGTTTGTTGATACTGCATTGGAGAAGTGTCAACCAAAAAGTCCCATTGCAGTAAATTATGATACTGCTTGGGCCAAATGACATAATTCCTATAAGCAGTAACTTGGTCTATTGCCAAGTTCGGGCCAAATGGCGCTTACAATCATAGCCTCGGTCACAGTGACGCTTGGTCCAGTCTCTTGACCGGTAACCTAAACACGGTAATCCTGACGCGGTATCGTGTCCATTAATCCTGACTAGTGTTCTGCCCGACGAGCCTGGTCTGGTACTCGTGACCCGTTGGTCTGGTATTCGTGACCCGTTGATCCTGACTCCGGCCCACTAGTAGTTTGTCTTTTCACTCACCAACCGAAGCAAAAGCTGTTGCAACTGGTCTCTGCCCTTAGGACTGTCCCAGATCTTGTGGTTGGTGTTCTCTGCCACCAACCACTCCAAGGTGTTCAGACTGATCTTTGTCAACTCCCGCTGCCACTTGCCCCAGTTTAATGACTGCTTAATCATGTAGTCCGACAGAACCACAGAAAGCGGCACCTTCAGCACATCAGATGTATGCACCTCGTTATACGACAAGATCGACGCCGTGATTTGCTCCTGCAACCGAGCACGCAAGTACTTCGAGCTGTACACCATGTCCCGCCCAAAAATCCGGCTCTTGGACAGATATTTCCGTGGGTGCAAAAACCAGTGGAAGTTGCGCTGGATCCCCAATGGCGACACCAATCCACGGAGCCAGAGTTTGAACCCTTGCCACGAATCCATGAGATCGAGCTCACGCCGGAAAACCCGTCTATCTTCATTCTTCTTGTTGGCCCCGCTGAAGGGGAAATGCTTCAAAAGGTCTTCGTGCCAACTATCGACAAGCAACAACAGGTGCATTTGGCCCATATTGCGCAGAGCAAAAACCCGAGAGTAAAGTCCTCCCACATCGAAACCAACTCCACAAAATGGGCCTTCAATGTTCTCCTTGCGAAGAGCTTCCATGAGGTACTCGACCGTGATGGAAATGGACAATGGAGATGGAGCACTATCGGAAAAGCCGTAGCCAGGCCGATCCCAAATACAGTACCGTTCAATCTTGTTCATCTGGAACAATTCCTGGATCCACTCCTGGAACTCTTCTGAAGACGCTCGCTGGCCACCCTCTACGAGCAAAATTGGCTGCTTGGGGTTATCATCCTTGCCTTCTTTGGTAATATTGGCGTGGACATCGCCAAAGCAAGCCAAATGGACACTAAACAGATCCTCGTTCACCGGAATCATTTTTCCCCAGGGTTTTTCGTGTGAGTCGAATGCCTGAAGAAAAATTGACAAACTAAGGTTCCACACCACCAACAAAAGGGCGAATTTGACCACGATCTTGATGGACATAACGATGAGTTCGAAAATCGACTTGCGTTTCTCTACCCGTCCAGTGTACTTGATTTCTTGATGTGCCTTACCCCGCTCAACAGAGTAGTCTGCAAAACAATTGACTCCGATATTGAAGAGGGTCCAGAGAATTAAGAAATTTCCCAATGCACCTTCCTGGTCTCGAAGATACGGCACTGAGAGAATCACCACGAGGTCCACAAAGAGCAATGCTAAACTCATGTACCCTAGTATTCTCTCGTAGTATGCGGGGACTGTGAAACACCAAAGTGTAACCAATCCGGTAAGAACGTTCAAAATGGTGAGGTCCAACTCGAAGAACAGCCGACCATGGTTGCTGAATCCAGGCACTGCAATGAAGTCACTGATGAGAACAGTGAAGAATACAAAGCAGTTGAAAAACAATAGGGTAGCGAGAAAAATCCGAAGAAGCCTGATACGATCCAAGTTCAACGGGGACACAATTGGGTCATCTGGATCCACATAGTTGCGTCCATTTCTGTTGAGTAAGGGTTCTCTTTCAAGGTCTGTAGGTGGGGTGTCAGGAATGGAGCTTATCGACTCCTCGTGTTCCGAATCAGGCATCTGAGACAATTTTTTAGATACTTAAAGTTCCGGGAGTAAAAGAGACGGGGGATACAAGAACGCAATAGTAGCAGTTAGCAATCTAATCTCCAGGCGGGGCGTGCACGTGACGTCTCTATCAGTGCTGAGGAATTAGCGAACCAGACCCAGCGACATTCCACTGCTGGTATGGCTAATTCAAATTTTCTTTATATACTGATTACTTTTTGGGCCTTTATAAGCTTGTTTTCGTTTTATTTTTTTCTTTTTCTTCTTTCTTGTCCATACCTGCTTCCGTGCATATCACCATACCATAACCACACACGATAAAACACCTGCAGGTCCGAATTGTAGCTTATCACACACTTTTCTTTCCTGATGGCCACAGTTACCATTCCCGACACCTATGTGGAAAACAATGTCACATTTTATTGCATCAAAATATCTCTTCCACTACGATCCATTTCTGTCTCGCGAAGGTACACCGACTTCTCTAACTTGACAGAAACTCTTTGCCGCGAGTTGGGCATTAGCCAGAAAGATTTCCCCTACCCTCTACCTCCCAAAGGCGGATTCTTTCGTAGTAAATCTGCAATCATTGCTGACCGAAAGACTCGCTTAGCTGCTTTCTTGAACAGCGTTATCCGCGATCGTGAGTTGCAGAATACTCCAAGTGTACACCGCTTTCTTGAGTTGCCCGTGAACTTTCGCTTCACCACGGACCATTTCAAAGAAACCACGGAGAAGGTATTTAATGGCAAAGCTCTCATCAATTCGGATGATAACTCAATTGATAACGCACAGTGGTTATCATATTTCCGGCAGGTGAGATCCAATGTTAGCGCTTTACCCAATCCTTCCAACTTGGAGTCTCAGCTCGAGTCGCGAGAAAGCGTGAACAAATACATCAAGCCCAACTTGGTGATGCTAGCTACAAGTTTGCAATCTTTGGCTAAGTCCGGCACAATTGAGAAGTCCGAACTCTCAAAGAGAACAGCATTGCTTCAAGGACTTGAGGCAGAAATAGAGAAGAAGACTTTGAGAAATTCAAACGCTTCACTGTCCGAGAACACCCTGAGAAGAATTTTTGCTATGAGTGCAGATCCTCCCCAAGAAACCAAAGATACTATAGCGTTGGATAATAAACTGTTACTTCAGCAGCAACAGCTCGTGCACCAACAGCAAGATCAGGAGTTGGAGCAACTTCGAAAGATCATTGGGAGACAGAAACAGATTGGCGAGGCAATTCATAGAGAAGTTGAAGAGCAAAACGAAATGCTCGACGAATTCTCTGCGGAAGTGGAAGCGTCGTCCGACAGATTGAAATCCGCTCGCTCCAGGGCCCGGAAAATTGGTTAGTCTAGCAATATTGCAGAAATTATACATGGACTAATATTCCGGTTGTGGTCGCTGGCTTTCCATCTTGTTGCTTAATATTAATATGTGCAATAGCTCTACACTCATCAATCGAGAACACAGGCATATACCCTACTTATACCCTCGCTTATTATGCTTTCGGTATCGATTTCCCTAATCAATAATTCTACCAGTAAATAATTCTACCAGTAAATAATACTACCAGTAAATAATTCTACTGATGAATGTAATTGTAATTGGTTGAAAATTTAAAGAAAACTTGGAAAGGGTTTGTAACTTGCAACGGCGTGGAGGATCTTGGCTGGTGCCTCAAACCGGGTAACCCTGGTGCGAAGTATATATAATGCACTGAATATATTTTCACTTGTGGCCATCACCAAACGGTATGTTGACCTTCAACAGTATCAGGATGAAAACACTTCGCCTTTATTGAAAATTCATGAGAATTCAAAAAGTTTACACCAAGATCTTCGCTGAACGATACTGTCAAACGTTAACATTGCATTATACTAACACCAATTAGTACAACTGGGGAAACATCTCTCTGATCACCGCACCCCATTTTTTTATACCCTCTTCAATCTCTTCCTCTGTAGTAAGCGTCACGCATAACCGTACGGCGCATTTTCCCCACCCCAAAGGATCGCCATGCACCTCGAAATGGCTCCCGTGGGGAATTCTCACCCCGTATTTTTGCTGCACCGCATCAACGGTACGTCCCATATCCACCATAGGGTGGTCGATCTGGATCCAGCAGAAGTAGCCTCCTTCGCCGCCGCAGAACTTCACGTGTTTCGCCGGAAGATACTTTTGCACTGCCGCTTCCATGGCTCTGGCCCGCGACTTGAATGTTGTGGCCAAAAGCTTAATGCTCTTGTCCAAATCTCCAGAGGTGATAAAGCGGTCCACCACAAACGTGCTCAACTGGCCAGGAGTTCCGCCCGAGATGTTGGCTCCGGTTGTGGCCAACTGGGTCGCCAAGTACTGAGTTGCGGTTTCCTGGTAGCCCACACGTAAGCCGGGCGCAATAATCTTGGAAAACGAGCAGTTTGAGATGGTATTGCCGTACTTGTACCCTTCGGGCAACGAGTCGTGGTCCAAGTGGTTGAGTTTCAACACTTTTGTCTGGAGATCGTACGCCAAAAAGTCGTACACGTCGTCGCAGAGCAAGAGCATGTCGTGTCTTCTGGCGACTTGTAGCAATTTCTGGCGTGTTTTCAACGAATAGGTGGCCGCACCCGGATTCGAGAAGGTAGGCACTAGATACATCACATAACGGTAGTACTTGCGGCTGCCTCTTCCGGTGGGATCGTCAAACACGTTGATCTCTGATTCCACCGGCCCTAGTCCGTGCTGTTGGTCTAACTTCACCAAAGTTGCCTCCAACGTTGCAATATCCACGTCGTACTCTTCGCTGGGCGTTTCACGCACTGCCGAGATGTTTCCAGCAAACCCGGCGTCTGCGAAAGCGTAGTTGATCAAGAAGTATGTTGGTGATACCGCAAACACATGTTTGGTGATATCTGGGCGGGTGCAAGCGGTTAGAATGTTTGCCGCGCCGTAAGAAGCACCTGCCGTGAGGTTTATAGTTGCCGGGTCGTGAAAATCTCTTCCAAACTTGCCATTGGACCACCTAACGACATTTTCTCTGATACGCAAGTTGCCCAGATCAGTTCCGTAGTGGAGCGGGTGGGCGTTGTCGGGATTGAGGTCATAATCGTCCTGATGCAAAACCTCAGAATACGCCGCGGCAATTTGAGCGCTGGGCAATAAGTAGGAGCTGGCGTTTCCCTTGAAAAAGTCGATTGTGGTCTTCATGGGCTGGTGTTTCATCAATTCCGCTTATCGATTGTATTGCGCGCGAGTGGCCCAAATCGGTCGCACCGTGAACCCGCCAGGAACAACAATTGCAGAAATCACGGGGGTCAGAGGGAAAGGGGAATGGGAGGATTTAATACGCATGTGATCAGCGAATTGTGATAGTAGTGGGTTCAGTGTAATAGTAGCTCTAACGGTATGTAGTAGTGGTGAGCAGTGGTAAGTAGTGTGTCAAGTGGTTTCTAGTGTCTAGTAGTGTGTCTAGTAGTGTCTAATTGTGTGTCAAGTGGTGTGTCTAGTGGTAATTCTAGCTTCGTGTGTAGCTACAGTCGATTGGCAGACAAAATTTGACCGGTCAAATGAAACCAAATCTACTAGCTCCAACTTCGTCACTTCTATGGGGATTTCTAGCGCGGCTTAGATCTCCATCCAAGTCCCAGCCGTAGTGACTAAAGACCCAAACCAAACTTTCGGCAACAAAAACCGGCAATCTTCTCGCTGCCAACAATGCAAGCCCGCCTTCTGTCCCAAATTCTCTCCTACCATGCCACAATCCATCTCTAACCCACCGCCGATACCACCTGCATGGTGCCAGCACCAGGCCCCGTTACCTACTGACGGCCGTGGTGTACGGGTGCAAACCACCCAATTAAACTCGCACGAAAACTTTTGTAATGCTCAATCACTAGCACCTATAATGCCATCTGCTGCTGGATTGATTTTTAGCACGTTCCTCGGTGTTGTCACCAGAAGGGTTCAAGTCCAACTTGTTGGCAAGCAATACCCCAGATCTTGGGACAGATTGACCGGCTATGCCTTGTCGGTTGGTGTTTTCGTTGGCGGTTATGCGGTTGCGGACCACTTTGTCGAGAGAAACAGAGTGTTGTTGAGCAGAAGATTGCACCAGTTGCGTGAGCAAAGAGCGCAATCCGCCTTGTTCCACGAGTTTGACTTGGAGGCCGACCACAGAATTACTGCGCCAAAGAGAGAATCTCGTTTCTACGAACTATTGGACAAGTACGGCAGCGCCTACAAATGATTGATGCATAGTGAAAAGAAAACACACAAACATGACATATTCCACGACTTCACATATGTATTTATTAGTTGCATAGCTTGAATCTACACACAAATGGGTATAGGCACACGCTGAGATGTAGTTGTAGTAAGGGAGTTGGGAGCAGGAGGGAATGACAAGTAGAAATAGGAGCTTAGTCTTCTAGGAGCTTAGTCTTCTATGAGGTTTGTCTTCTATGGCCGCTAACATGGCCTGGCGGAGAGGCATGGAACTACGTAGCAGATATACTCTACATATCACTGTATTTGTATATAGTACGTTGGTATAGTACAATGGCTATGGTACATGGATGGCAGCGGACGCTGGCAATCTGGGATGGCGCACAACGCTGACATACCGAAGATTCAACAGCTTGGGTGTTGACAGGCGGGAGATGCATCCTAGGCTCTGGGATGTCACCCACTGGGATCCTTACCCATAATAATATGCTGTGTCCGTCTATCCTTCTAACTTGACCTCCGTCTCTGTCTTCACCTCTGTCGTCTCTGCCTCCTCCTCTTCCTTCACCTCTGCTTCTCCCTCGGACTCAGAATCCTTGTCAAGATCGCTATCTTCGCTCTCCGCATTACTGTCAAACTCTTCCGCGAGGTCGCTGTCGGTTTCAGCCTCCACCTCCGCGGTGTAAGAACCATCTTCCTCTTCGTCGTCTTCGTCTTCCGCCAACAAGGCCTCTGTTCCTGTAGCAGGGTCTTCTGCCGAATCCTTTGGCTTTGCTTCCCTAAACTTGGTGTCGAATGAGTTGTCGACAATATTCATACGGCGAACAAACTCGTCGATAGCCTCGTGCGACTTCTGGTCGATCATACTCAACTCTAGCACCATCTCCTTCTCCTTGTCGCGGTAGGTGACCACCATGGTGAAGGTGAACTTGGAAATGTCCTTGTACGCCACATCCACGATGGTGGAAAAGTCCAAGATGACAATGGGCTTCTTGAAGCCAAACACGAGGAATGCGGACGCCGGCGTCGGGTTGAGAAGAAGCACTGCACCCTCTTTGGAGCCCTTGTACGCCTCGACCGCGAGGAAGTTCGTGACGGAATCGCCGTTCAGAGAAATGGCGATGGCCGCATCCGAGTTCATGGAGAGCTGGTTCTTGTGGGGCTTGGAAGAAGGCATGAAGTTGTACAAGTTGATGCCGCACAAGCTGAACTGGCGCTCCAAGAAGTCGATGATGAGCTCGTTGATGGGCTTGATGCCGTCGGCGTTCTGTTCAATATGCGCCACCTGCAACTCGGCATCGGGCGGGATCTTGCCGTCCTTGGCCAACTGCCGCTTCACCAAGTCAAGATTGAAGGTGCAAATGATGGGGTCGTTCATGATATGCAGCCAAAAGCACAACATGGCGGTGTTTTTCTTGGCCGGCACCGTCAGGTTTCCCAAGATGGGAATGAGACAGCACAACCGGATGGACGTGCGCAAGTCGGCCACCGAGAGCTCGGGAATGCCCGTGGCCATGTTGACCACCGAAAAGAGCGGGTGCGGCGTGTTGTCCGGCGCAATGGTCAAGTGGAACACAAGGTTCATCTTGCGCCGCACCGGCGATGTGAACGACAAGTTGGAGAGCTCAAAAATGGTCTCGTTGGGGCTGATGGGGGGAATTCGAGGCGGCTCGGACGATGGAGCCGGCTCGGAAGCCACTGGCGCTGGTGCTTCTTCTGATGCCAGAGGAACAGCACTGGCGGAATCTGGAGCAGAATCCGAGGTGGAGGGAGATACCTTTCTGCGCTTTGATTCGTGGAGCACGTGGTTGTAGAGTTCGTTTAGAATGGTTTCGCTGGAAGGCTGGGCGCGGACGAGGGCGCTGATCTTGGCCTTCAACCCGGCGGGTAAGGAGTCGACCCACATGGAGAAGAAGAAGTGGTGGATTAGGTGGAAAACGCGCGCGGCTTTATGGAGGAGTACGACAACAGCGGGAGACACCAGATGGGAACGGAGGGAAAAGCAGGGAGGGGTAGGGTTTTTGAGTATGACTGTGACGTGGAATGGGGTCTATAACGGGATATACGGAGCATTTGCGGTGCTGTGTGGTGTTTGCAGAGGAAGCTGAGACCACTCGCAGATGGGACGGCGATAACAGAGCCGATTGGCACGAGGTTGTAGACTAGTGGAGGTGGGAGATGGAGCAGAGGATAGGAAAGATAAAAGATGAAGCAGAGGATAGGAAAGATGGAAGATGAGTAGAAGATGACTAGAAGATGAGTAGAAGATGACTAGAAGATGACTAGAAGATGAGTAGGCGATTGTAGGAGATGGGTGAAGTGAAAGATTAAGGGAAATAAGTTACGGTATCTAGTATTGTGTTTGTTTATGAAGCCGGTGCAATTCCGGAACTTCACGGAGGCGTGTCGTTGTAAGAGCCGTGCGTTCTGCCGATGAAGTGAGGAGTTGTTTGTTTTAAGGAAACCATCCAGCTGGAATCTCGCGCCGCACCTGAGGGAGCAAATGGGCCCAAGGTTAGATATGTATGAGATCCTACACATTTGTAAGGTACAAACAATTTTACAAACATAAACCGAGACCGCTGGCCGCAGCCGCGGTTCGGCAAGCGCCAAATGCCCGCATGCCCACCGTCTCGCCGTTAGCCCCGGCTCGGGGTGTTTCTCTGCCACATCTTCGTGGCCGGAGTGGAGGGTATGAGCACAGGCGCGCGCCTGGAGTTACGCGCGCACTGGAGTAACGCGCACACTGGAGTTACGCGCACTCACGTCTACTCTTCTCCATGGTCAACTGTTCCCCCGACGACAGCAAGTGTGGCGCCGTGCAGCTGCCCGATCTTCTCTCGGGCGACGCGGCGGTGCTCACGCTCCTTCCCAGCCTAGCGAGCGGCCTCGCCACGCGCCGCCTCTACATCGACGAGGTGTACGAGTTTCTCCGGGCGCACGCGCGCGAGGCGGGCGGGCTCGAGCGTATCCGGCAGCTGCTCGAGCGCGCCGCGCCCCACGCCCAGCCGGTGTACACGGTGCACATTGACAGCGCGAAGGCGGTGCTCCTTGCGTATGCGTTTGGAAAAAAGTATGCGGAGGCGTTGGCGCTTGCGGACGGCGGCATTGAGGCGCGCGTGGTGGCGGCCACGGACGACGCGGCGGTGGCGGCGGTGGAGGCGTACTTGGACGGCCGAGAACCCGGCGCGCCGGTGTTGGTGCGGGTTTTGGAGAGGCCGCGCGCGGCGGCGGGCGGCGCGGACGGCGCGGCGCACGTGTATCTTCGGGCGCGCGCGATGGTGGAGCGGCTCGGGCTCGCGTTGGATTTGGAGCGGTTGGAGGTGGTGCCACTCGGCGAGAAACA